>RCUC01138246.1:0-29791 GCA_003697995.1 Taxidea taxus jeffersonii | reverse complement strand
CTGAAGGAACAGCTCAAAGAAGTCTCAGCTTCTTTGAGGTGGTAGAATGAAGGAGTGTGAAAGACGGAAGAAGGGCAGGTCCTGAGGGGAGATATTGAAACTCAAGGTTTTGGAAGAATTGTATCCCCAGGGCATGGCAAGATCCAAAAAGTGAACAACTGAATCAAGTCATCAGATAGGACCAAAGGTGTTTTTTGGGTGCATTGTCTGAGATCATTCTGCAACTCATGGAAGGATGACAGAGCTTGGGAAAGGGGAAGGCAGTGAGCCATGATCCAGTTGCTGGAGGGGCTGGCAAGAGAGAGCCACAAGGCTGGTCAGAGACCTCACAGTAGTATTAGTTTTACAGACATCAGGAAGCAAGCCAATCTGGAGTTAGCAGCGAGGAACCAGCAGTCCCATGATATATGGGGAACGCTACAACATTTGGCCTCCCCTGCAGAGAGTCATGGAGGGAAATGGTTGACTAGGTTTTGATAAAGGCAAGGGGGTGGAAAGGGCCATCTAGAAGGAGGGTGAGGCTGTAGAGGAGCTTATTAATAATTAAATAATCATTTTACAGAGTGCAGTGGAAAATGTATTTACTAAGTGCTGAGGGAAATGGAAGACAGGATTTCTTAATCAGACTGGTCAAGCTCAGGAAGAATCAGGACAAACTTCCTAGAAGAGGTGATGAAAGACAGCCCCTACTTAGCTAGGTAAAATGGGGAGGGAGGAGGTAAGGGGGAATGAGGTGCCAAGTTTCAAGTCCGTGGATAATATTTCCCAGAGATATGGCATCTCTGTGGTATTGCCATAGATTTCAAGTGGCCGAATTGAAGAGTAGGTAATGAGTATTGGCCATCGCTGACGTAGCTTCTGGTCAAACTGAAAATATCTCTCTTTGGCCAAATGGAGCACAGGTGAGTAAAAGGAAACATGGTGTTGCTGAGAATTCCAGAGACCTCCCCACAGATTTTATACCAGATGTAATATTTTATTCTAGACCATC
This sequence comes from Taxidea taxus jeffersonii, assembly GCA_003697995.1. NCBI lineage: Eukaryota > Metazoa > Chordata > Mammalia > Carnivora > Mustelidae > Taxidea > Taxidea taxus. The sequence goes on along the minus strand of RCUC01138246.1, from coordinate 28,800 downwards.
TGCCCTTAAGAGCCAGAAATAAATTAAGACATTAGACACAAATCTTGCTCCAGAAGGAACACACTCCTGTTAAATTCATCCTGTTTTTTATTGAAAAGTTTTACAGTTATAATGCACTTAAAGTAAAAAGGAAGCAACTGGCTGTTCAGGGTGCCACCGCAACTGGATCACAGTCATGCCCAAGGTCCCTGTCCCCTCTCTACTCCCCCTCTTTCTCCCGCCCCCTTCCCTTCCCTGTCCCTCTCTTCCTCAGACTATTATTAAGGCAGGAGTCACAGATTTGATACAACTGAATTTATGGACTACATCTAGGGACATTTTAAAAGAGATAATCATGTCATTTGCCTTGAAATTCTTCGTTTTTCTTTGCTTGTCTCATTGGTCAGGTTTGTGTCCTAGTCATCTTGCACAAAGCATGGGGAATAGATGCAGAGTATGGCTTATAGTCAGTCATTAAACGAATAACCTATCGAACAACTATATGAATAAATAAGTAGAAGAACAAACACATTAATTATGCTTTTAGTTTCAGCAAGAATGAAAGCTCAGAAATGCTGGCACTTGAACAGCAGGGGGCAGCAAACAGCTTTTAAAAAAAAAACTTTGCAAGTCAATACTGTCGTATAGAATTTCTATGAGAAAGACAAACATACACACATACACACAGAGGTGTTATAATTTAAAGTCAAGTCTAAAGTGACAAGTGGATTCTACTTGGGTTGCTTCTAACAATGCATGTGCTTTTCCACAGTCCTTTCTTCAAGGACCCCAAACTGTTCGTACTGCATTATATACCAATGGCCAGCAGATGGCAGTAGTTCTCATGGTCAGGATTACAGAACAAGATTCTGAAGAAAAAGCATTTAGAGGGCATGAAATCTTTATTTTTTTAGATTGTGTGTATGTATGTGTGTACGAATGTATGTATGTGTGTAGTTATTTGACAGAGGGAGCGGCGGGGGAGCAGGGGGATGGAGAAAGAATCTCAAGCTGAGTTCTGAGCAGGGAAGGAATTCTTTATTTTAAAAACTACAGAAGTAAAATCAATATGAAGTAGAGGATGAGATCTTCTAGGTCTGAAAGAAAGGTAGAATTTTAACCATAGGTACATTGTTCATTTGGAAGCCAGGCGATAACGAAAACGTTTTAAAATGTCAAGTGTGAGTCTTACAAAAGGTGAGCTGTAATTGATGGCAATCATTTGGATTTCACTGTGTGCTTTTAGAATGTTCCTTTATCAGATTTTTCAATGATCAATTCATAGATGTTAGCCAAGGGAAAGACACTTGCCCACCTACACAATGCTGCCAGATTACTGATTAATAGCACTAAATGGCTTCCTGCGTTGTCCCTTGGCTACCTTATTTAAGTGTCAATAGAATACTCAGAGGCTTTTACATTTTATCGGTCTTGACCTTTTTTAAACATTTAACTACTTTAGTGGGCTTTTAATAATCAGGTTGAAAGTAGGAACAACGTCTGTAGTTGGAGTACTTGAGCCGCAAGGGCAATCCCAGACCAGCTGGCTGGGAGAGGCACAGCACTTGCCTGGACTCTGCACACGGGACGGGAGACTTCCATCTGGGTAAAGGAGCAGTCTGGGTAAAGGGGCCGGTCTAGCACTTGGATGCTTTTTAGATCTTCCTTTCCTTAGCCGTGCAGATAAACAATAACTACTTGGATGGGAGTAAAAAGCATTCTGTTGCATTTCTGCGTGTAATGAAAAGTGCCCCTGTCTTCGGCTCTTTGATTTCCCACATGAAGCCCAATTTGGATTTTACTACAATAACAAAGGGCACTAGAAAAAACAGAAGGGCATATTTGCTTAAATTGCTGTTTGCACTGAAAGAAACTCCCTAATGGGGTTATCACTGGGTCAGTCTGCACTCTGTTTTTTCACCAGGGCTGAATCGAGGCAAAATGGGCTCAGAAAGCGAGGTGGGTTTAGATTCTTTGAACACCACTATTTTAATAAAGTTTGGCCTTTTTGGCAAAACAGGCTCTGAGCTCTTCTGTTTGATTAACAACTGAAACATACATTGAAAGGGGTTAGCAATCCTGAAGAATGGTCAACTACCAGGAAATGACCCTTAGATTTCAATTTGTTTCCAAAGAATAACACTGCTCCCTGCGGGAGGAAATACGGTCTGGAAGTGTGGCCTCTGACCTTACGCTATTTTGGTGTTGAATATTGTCACACTCTCTGCTTCAATTTCCTCATCTGTAGAATGAGGAGGATAATAGCCAATTGGGGTGAGAGTTCAAGTTAACACTTGTAAAACCTTGGGAATGTAGTAAGAACTATGTGTGTTAAAGGCGATAATAATCTACCAGGCACTGCTTGAGGTGAGCACTGCTGAGAAAACAGATGGATAAGATGGAAACCGACCATCACGCCAGGAAGCAGGCTGGTCGGGGTGTCAGGGGCTGGAGAGAGAAAGCCCACTGTGCCACTGAGCTATGCTCATCTCTGAAACCAAGTTGCAACTTCTGAGTTATATCTAATATTCACTGAACAAATGTAGGAAGCCTGCTATGTGGGAAGTTCTAGAAAATTCTACCCTGCTTTTAGGGAGTCTCTTGCTATCTTAAGTACCTGGAGGAAGGGGACACATGAATGAAGAAGACACCAGTTTTGGCCCCCAAGGAGCTTATAACTTGGTGGAGGAAATCAGTCTGCAAATAAATAACAGTAGTTCAGAGCAGAGGCACATGAGCCAACTGGAGGGGCAGAGTAGGCAGCTCCCTGACCAGAAGAAGCAGCCATGAATTCTGATCTGGGGGGAGGCTCAAACAATTAGGTTTTTGGAAAGAAGGAAATGAGAGTTCATTCCCCCCCCCCAAATTTTCTGTGAGAATGCCTAGGAATAATTCCTAGAAAAGAGATACTAACAGGATCTTATAGCCAGACAAGACCAAGTAGAGATGAATACATTCTAACCTTCCACTTTATATAGAAATTAAATCCTAGCAAAACTCCCGTAGCTTGAAGGAAGTAAATTTTCATTCCCATGCCAGGTAGCAGATGCTCATTCATTTCATTTCAAGATCATTTTGAGGAAAACCAAACACACTGACTGAAGAAAATGTGTCTTAATGTTGTTAAAATTGGGAGCTGTGAAATCCTTCCTCTACCTTTGTTCAAATTAAGTTACAAATCTTATACCAAATCATAATTTATTTACAAAACATCTTCCACCTCTATGAATCTTTATGTCCTTTCTAAACAGCCTTACTTTTTAAAAATTAAATTTAAGACACTATGTTTTTTTTTAAGGGAAGTCTCAACCAGCATTAGATAATATATGTCATGTATATTATGTATACATTTTCTTCCTCAATATAGCAGTGTCTCTAAATACATATACATAAAAGTTCCCCCTTAGTATAGCATTAAAGATAGTAAATGTAATTACGTGTTTTGCCGTTTGTAGGAAAAAAAATTCCATTAGGAGAATCTTAAAATGCTTCATAAAAATGCCCTGGAGTAGATTTTAACCATTGTTCTCTTCCTCATCTGGCCACTAAAAGAAAGCAAGACTGAGAGTTGAAATGACTTATGCCAAGCTGAGAAGCATCAGCAAAGCTTCAACTCTGGCTGTTGACACCACTTTGTCCCAGAGGCCACACCGTCTAATTGCTGGTCACTAATTCAGAAGGCAGTTCTAGAGTCTTGCCTCTAAATGGATTTGCTTGGTAGTTGGTACAAGGGGGAGGATAAATCAGTGATTTCCTCCTACTTACTGAACAACTCGCTGAACATCTTATACACTATCCAGGTCACCGAATTGAGAATCTCAGGGGTAAAAAAAATCTGCCAAGTCCAAATAGTTGTGAGCACTCCCAGAGAATAAATGCAATTTCTGGGGTGCCTGGGTAGCTCATTCATTAAGCATCTGCCTTCAGCTCAGGTCATGATCCCGGGGTCCTGTGATGGAGCCCCGGCATCGAGCTCCCTGCTCTGCAGGAAGCCTGCTTCTCCCTCTCCCACTCCCCCTGCTTGTGTTCCCTCTCTCTTGCTGTCTTTCTCTCTGTCAAATAAGTAAATAAAATCTTAAAAAAATAAAATAAAATAAAAGCAATTTCTAGGGGCGCCTGGGTGGCTCAGTGGGCTAAAGCCTCTGCCTTCAGCTCAGGTCATGATCCCAGGGTCCTGAGATTGAGCCCCACATTGCATGGGGGGGGTGGTCTCTGCTCAGCAGGGAGCCAGCTTCCCCCTCTCTCTGTCTGCCTGCTTCTCCACCTACTTGTGATCTCTGTCAAGTAAATAAATAAAATCTTTAAAAAAAAAAAAGGAATTTCTAACCCAAAGGTAATTCTATGAGGCTTATTTTAGCTGAAAATTAATATTTATGTCTTCATTTTTTCCTTTTTTTCCTGTCTCAGATTTTTGTTGTCATTGCTTAGGACTTGTAGGAAAAATCCCTGAAATATTTAAACCTGAATATATTAAAAGTAAAAAAAAAATATTGATTTGTAGGAATGAGCTAGTGAAAAGGACTAGTTTGGAGTAATGAATCCATATTTTGGGTCTGCTAAAAATTCACCACATCCTGCAAGAGAAATCAGTGGATTCTGTCACTAAAAAGGAATCTAAACTGTACTTACGCAGGATGGTGCTCAGATTTATCTTTGGTTATTGAGTGAAAGTAAAAAGAGAATGCTACGGAATGGCTGGGTAGCTCAGTTGGTTAAGCATTGGCCTTCACCTCAGGTCATGATCCCAGGATCCTGGGATCTAGCCCCGCATCAGGCTCCCTGCCCAGTGAGGACCCTGCTTCTCCCTCTACTCCTCCCCTCTGCTTGTGCCTGCTCTCAAGTGAATAAATAAAATCTTAAAAAAAGAGAGAGAGAGAATGCTATGACATCCGGCAAAAATGTTCAAGGCAGGATTTCCTGCAGGATTTTATTTATGATAAGTGAAAAAAAAAATACCCAGTTGTTGTAAGACCTTGTCTCTGGCTGGTTCCTCTCATTTATCCACACAGGAAACATGATTTTCTATGATTTAATTGCTGTTCTTTCTCCAGCATGGGTGTGTTCACCTGTAATCGAGTGCCACCAGGTAAATGAGAGCATGTGAATATATCATCTTTACCCCAGCAAGGACGGTGGAGATGATTGTTCCAGAGAACAGAGAGAGAGAGGCAGCTCTCTTAACGCTGCCTGAATCAAGCTGTAGTGGAGACTAGTCTATTGTATCACATCTTCACTAGCATGTTGATTACTAATAATCCAGTTTGGCTCATCTGACAGGCTTAAGCTAATATTTTGATTATTGTTTTTTTGTTAATTCTCTTTACAATTTATATCTCCTTCTGTGTGAAGTCACTGCTTGTATCCTCTGAATATTTAATTATTAGTTTTTTTTTCTTATACACTTCAATATGGATATCAATCATTCTTCACATTTGATGAAAATATTTTTCCTCTCAGGGCCCCTGGGTGGCTCAGTGGGTTAAGCCTCTGCCTTCGGCTCAGGTCATGATCTCAGGGTCTTGGGATCGAGCCCGGAATCTGGCTCTCTGCTCAGCGGGGAGCCCAATTCCCCCTCTCTCTGCCTGCCTTTCTGCTTACTTGTGATCTCTCTCTCTCTCTGTCAAATACATAAAATCTTAAAAAAAAAGAAAATATTTTTCCTTTCAATTATTGTTTTGTGATTTACATATTTGTGATTTTATAAATTTCTGTATATTTGAATATTTTCCTTTGAATCTCTACTGTTGCATCTTGGTTGCATCAAGATAGAATTATCTTTTTTTTTTTTTTTTAAGATTTTATTTATTCACGTGACAGAGAGAAAACAAGAGAGAGAATAAAGCAGCAGGGAGAGCCAGAGGGAGAGGGAGAAGCAGACTCCCTGCTGAGCAAGGAGCCCAATGAGGGGCTTGATTCCAGGACCCTGAGATCATGACCTGAGCCAAAGCAGATGCTTAACAGACCGAACCACCCAGACACCCCCAGAATTACCTTGTTCTTCATTTTTCTTTTTTATCCTTACATGTAGATTCTTAACTTTGGGGTTTATTTTGATATAGAACATAAGGAAGATTTTTAGAAAAATAACATTCTAGCAAACTACCACATTAAACAGCTGTTATTTGTGTTTTTGAGATAAGGTATTATAAATAAGGGAGAACTACAGCAGGATTCTAGTCAGAGGCTGAGAACAGATAGCTGATTCTTTGAGTAGAGAGCAAAGAGTTTAGAACTGAAGACCACGTTGAGGTCTAACTGTCTCCTTGGCTTGGCTGATCTAATTTATATTTTCTTTTCATGAAATTAATCTTAAGTGCAGACACTGTTCGTGCTCCTGAATTAAGGATGCTTAATGTACTTAGTGCAAGCTACAAGCTAGAAATATTGATTTCTTAATGTATTACTTAAACACATATATTATGGCACCAATTCCTGGCAGAAACTATTTTAATTTAATTCTTTTAATGAGTAAAAAATAACAGTGCTGTTTGTGGTTAGAAATGTAAGTGTACTTAGCAATAGGTCCAGCCTGGTAAGGTTACGATCCAGAAATTCTAGCAAACTACTGTGTCTCCCTTGGTTATTTCACTCTAGTCACAGAAAGACCTTGTCTTTGGCTTTTTAAGCATTTCATTTCAGTGCATCAAACATTTATTAAGTACCTCCTCTGTGCCAGGAATGATGCTAGGGTGCTGGGGATAAAAAGATAAACAAGAAAAAGATTTTGCTGAGGCAGTTGAAAGCCTACTTGTAGACAGGCACATAAACAGATAATTGCAATATAGTTTAAGTCCTGAGATTGAAAGCATTTAACTGTTTGTGTCCAAGGTTTCAAGGGAGACCCATCCTTTATTCCTTGTAGGACTATCCTCCTACCCTCTTTGATACTGTCCCTAGTCCAACAAAAAAGGGCTTTAGAGACACACGGGCGCCCCTCCCACTCCCTTATCCACCCGGGCCCCTCATCTACTTCATCATCACCTACCACTTAAGCACCCTATCCAAGGAAGGAAGCCGCACTTAGAATTAATTTCCCCCTTTCCCTAAGAGGCCGTAGGGCTAATGATCATGTCTCACACCTTCACTGGCCTTAGTCACCACAAGTGCAAGTCTCTCAGATCAACACAGGGACCCTCATCGATCCATTTCTGGATAGTCCTTTATCTGAGCCACTTTCCTGCTCCTTCCCAAACTGCTATCCTTTCCAGTGTGGCCTTTGGAACTCAGAGCTTGAATAGCAACATCTCTCTTCCCTTCAAACCTTTCTCTGAATCCTCTTTCCACACTCTTCTTCAAATACCTTAACCTTCTTGCTCTAAGACCTGGTGGCCATGTTTGCTTCCAAGCCCCGCATGTCCAGGTCCCGGGGGGGGAATGGGAAATAGGTATTCTCCCTGTTTCTCATCACCGCTTCTCCTTCAGACACTCCAGCTCTCTCGTGGTGGTATTAGACTGCCTTCCTTTCCTACCCACCCATTATTCTGCTTCACACCTGGCAGATTTTAGCAACCGGCTCACTGCATTTCCAGCCATGACTGCTCTTGACATCATTTTTGGTGACTTCAATATATGTGTTGATGGTTGGTCCCCAAATCTGCTTGCATATTTGAATCACTTGAGAATGTTATTAAAGATTACCTGTGCTCAGGCCCGCCCCAAGCCCCAGAAACACTGATTGAATTGGTCAAGATGGAATGCAGGCATGAGGTTTGTTTGTTTTTTCAGCTCCCTGGATTATCTGAACATGCAGGCAGGATTCAGAACCCCTTACTTAGGACATCAGTTCCAGTATCTTAACCTCATGCCAAAAGCTCCTCTCCACCCACCTCCCGCCCACACCCACCTGCTCTGGCAGTTACACCTTAGATCTGGTTATTATATCAACCTCCAAAATGTGGTTTTCCATCACCCCACTCTGTGATATCCACAGCGTCTCCTCCTCACCCCAAAACACCATTCTAGTAATTCAGGGATCCACTTCACGACCTCTCCCCTGCCCAATTCTCCCCTCTTGGCTTACTTCCTCACCCAGCTTAGATGTCACAGAATGTCACAACATTGTCCTTGGATGCATCCTCAACTCATTTGACTGTCTCCACCTCCCCAGTACTTCCCTGACAAAACCTAGCGATATTTAACTCTGTCCTCCCCACATCTGCATGCAAGCAGCCAAATGGATGGGATGGGAGAAAAGGACATTTTCTTTGCATGCATTGTCACAAAATCCACCAGCCTCCTTGTGCCACACCCTCATCTGTCTTCCTGTTGATCAGAAGAATGAGCAACTCCTGCTCTTCCTAAGGACCGTCTCTCCACTCTGAGCCCATTCCCTGCACCTTTACTTCTCTTCCTCACGGGGTCATCCTCCTTGGTACAAACAGACCTCCCATCTCAATAACGCAGTAGCAAACCTTTCCTAGACCTATTCTCACACTCTGGTTTCCTTCCTGGGCTCCTCTTTGTACAAAACTTAACAGACTTTCCTGTATTCCCTATCACACTCTCTCACCTCGTGGCTCTAACTCACTTCAGTAGGGATTGGTCCTCACTGCTTCCCTAAAATTGCTCTGCGAAAATCACCAGCCATCTCCATACTGCCAAAAGCAGTGGTCAGTTTCCTTCTTCTCCTCCCCCATCCTCCTCCCCTTCTTCTTCTCCTCCTTCTTCTACAGCACAGTGATTCAACGTCTCTATAGTTATGCTGTGCTCACAAGCATAGCTCCTCTGGGTCACCACACAATGCTACTACAACACTGTTGACTCTATTCCGTGTGCTGTGCCTTTTAGTCCCATGACGTATATCATCCCATAACTGGAAGCCTGTATCTCCCACTCCCCTTCACCCATTTTGGCCACCCCCACCCTCCCCCTTGGCAAGCATCAGCAGTCAATTTTTAATCTTTGTGTTATGCAACTTCCCAGCATATCTGGCACATACATCATCCCCTTGGAAACACTCTCTTCTCAGCCCTCCCTGCACACGATACTCTCTGGGCCATCCTCCTGTCTAACCCTTTTTTGCTTCTCAGCCTCCAGAGCCATTGTTATTGTTGGAGTGGTCCAGCTGCAAGCTCTTGGTCCTGCCTTCCTCACAGGCTGTAATCACTCCCTAACTAAGCTCATCCAGGCACCTGGCTTTAAGTAGCATCTTCTTGCTGGTGAGAATCCCTCTCCCTCCTGCCTCCTCAGATTCAGGCTTGAAAATCTCACTACCTACTGGGTACTTGCACTTATATGCTAAAAAGCAAAACATGTTAAAACCAAAGTTATTAAATTTTTCTTCTCCAATCTGCTCTTTACATAGATTCTCTTTTTCAGTAAATGGCATCACCATTGCCTAAGGCACACAGTCAAATGTCTAGGCGTCACCCCGGGGCGCCTGGGTGGTGCAGTCGTTTGGGCTTCTGACACTTGGTTTCTGCTCAGGTCATGATCTCAGGGTCTTGGGATGGAGCCCCACATTGGGCTCCCTCCTCATTGGGGAGCCTGCTTCTCCCTCTCCCTCTAACCCTCCCCCTGCTCGGGCCCCCCCAACAAATAAATACATCTTAAAAAAAACAAAACAAAAAAACAGTGACTACTCATGTGAGTCTGTGCCACCTAAAACCATCTCACCTGCCTGTGAACACGACCACAGTCACCATAGTGGCACCGTTGTCCACCTGTGAACACAGGATCTTTGCTGACCCTGGCTGGTTGAATGGGGAGTGGGACCCTGGCCAAAGAAGCAACAATCTGTTGGTTGATTACTGACCAACTAGTTGGCTGGGCTTACGAATCTGATGAAAAAGGGCAGGAGGACTCAGTTAGGTTGAAGCCTGCTGCTGGATGAGAAGAAGCAGCTGGGAGCAGAACATCTTTACTATCTGGTTTGTAACCTTAGAACACTTAGAACACCTGGAAGTTCCGACAGTAGAGGACTGGGTAAATACATAGTAGAGAATGTTATACTAAAGTTACTAAAACGATATCAGTAAAAACCTTTGAATGATGCTTACTGTATACGGTGTGTTGTTGAGTCAAAGAAGCTGATAAAGAAGTTGTTGATGTTGTGTGACTCCAATTTTGTTAATTTCCCCCTGCCCCATCTCTCCTTCTTCCTCTCTCCCTCTCTCTCCCTCTGTATCTTTGTATCTATCTGTTTGTGTATATATATATATATATATATATATATATATATATATATCTTCATATTCTTTTTTTAAAAAAGATTTTATATATTTGACACACACACAGAGAAATCATAAGTAGGCAGAGAGCAGGCAGAGAGAGAGGGGGAAACAGGCTCCCTGCTGAGCAGAGAGCTCAATAGCAGGACTTGATCCCAGGACCCTGAGATCATGACCTGAGCTAAAGGCAGAGGCCCAACCCACTGAGCCACCCAGGCACCCTATCTCTTCATATCTATCTGTCTGTCTATATCTTCTCAAGGAAAAAAAAAAGAAATACACCAAAAATATAATAGAGATTCTTTTTTCCTAGATGGTGACAAAAAAGATAATAGGAATATCCCCCCTATTGGTGATTTTATTTTTTCTTTATATTTTATGAACTCTTTCAAATTAAATTAAGGGGCACTTGGGTGGCTCAGTGGGTTAAAGGCTCTGCCTTCGGCTGCGGTCATGATCTCAGGGTCCTGGGATCGAGCCCCGCGTCGGCTCTCTGCTCAGTGGGGAGCCTGCTTCCTCCTCTCTCTCTCTCTCTGCCTGCCTCTCTGCGTACTTGTGATCTCTGTCTGTCAAATAAACAAATAAAATCTTAAAAAAAACAAAAAACAAAAAACAAAAAAAACCTTCATAGATTAGTGAATTCCTTGGAAGCTTTGAACTGCTAGTACTTTAGTTCCAATTCTGAAGTATGATTTTATGATAATTCCTTTAGATGACTGCCAAACATTTTTTTTTTTTTATTCTAAAGAAAGTACAATAAAGATAAATAAGTCCCAGGGCAATTGTATCTTTTAACGAGAATTAAAAAGTTGAAGACCAATTGTTTAAAGACTAAAGTGTGGAATAATGGGGGCTTCCTTTTAACATTATTATTCATTTTATAAATTCAAATATATCCCTGGTAGATTATAATGACCTCCTCTTTAACCCCTAAATGCTGCATGCACGCAAAGTAGAAAATTGAGCTAGTCCACAGTAAATCTCAAAGATTAGTTTATTATGATTCAAATATTAAGGCCTAGGACTGACCGTGATTTGAAATAACAGTTTAAAGACAATATGAAAAAGAGTAATAAAAATACATTTGGAGTTGAGAAATAAAACTAATGGGTTTAGTTTCTTTTTTTTTTTTAATTAATTTATTTATTTATTTGACAGAGAGAGAGGGAGAGATCACAAGTAGGCAGAGAGGCAGGCAGAGAGAGGGGGTGGAGAAGCAGGCTCCCCGCCGAGCAGAGAACCCGATGCGGGACTCGATCCCAGGACCCTGAGATCATGACCTGAGCCGAAGGCAGAGGCCTAACCCTCTGAGCAACACAGCCGTCCCGGATTTAGTTTCTTTTTAATTAGGAAATCCTTCTGCTTGTTTAAAATTCAGGTTTAGGCATTAATTGTTTTATTTGCTTATTTGGTAAGTATTTATAGAGCATCCACGGTGTCAAGGGCTAAGAACACGGTGGTGAAAAGATGAACCGTAGCTTCTTGAGATAGATCATACATTAGTCCACTGATCACACCGTTTATCAGGGAGTTGAAATGACCAAGTATATTAGGAAGCTGAAGTGGGGCTGAACGTTAAATCGCAGGTGAAGTATAGGCTCTCAAGAGATCCTTTCTTCTAAAGAAATATTTAAAGCTTCTAAACCCTATTCACCTAAAGCCCCCTGCCAGGGGGTGAAATCCGTTTTTCTCTGTGGTCTAGATGAAAACTGACTGTATAATTAGTCACTGGCATGCCTTGAAATTCTGTACTTAGCATTTCCCCGAAGATAACCCACAAGAGTGACAGCAAAGCCAGATATTTGCCAGCCTCCAGAGGGTGTGTTTCTGATACCGCCCCCAAACCCCCGGCCAGTGTTAGGGTCTCAAATTGTTATTTGTCCAGTGACAAATGGTCAAATGTCCACTGATCATGCTGAGCCAACAAACATTTCTGTGGTAGGTGCTGGATAATAGGACTGGGAAAAGGGGGAAAGCCTAAGGAAAAGATAAGAAAATCAGTGGCCCATTTTTAGATCCCTACTATGGGCCAGAAGGATTACAGGCTTATATCGAATCCTCCCAAGAACTCTACAGCACAGATATTATCCTAATTTAGAGATGACAAAATTGAGGTCGAGAAACACAGGATTCATTCAGGGACACTTAGCAAATCCACAGTAGATTTGTGATTCAAATCCAGCTCTTTTCAAACTCCTGAGCTAGGACTGCCTTCAAATACTTCAGTACTAACAGCAGAGTGTCTCCACAGGGAGGAAACAGAGTAACTGGAGAAGGTGCAGATCTTTCGTAATTATCCTACAAAGGCAAGAATGAAGGATACTAGCAAACACAATTTATAACTTTATAACTGCCTAATTTGATTTATTGCCATTTTAACTGCAGTTTGCTTTTTTAACCCTCTTTTACCCCAGTCCTGGCAGGAATCATTTCACCAGGAGGCTCAACCTTCCCTATGCAGATGGGCCATTGGGGTAGGTAGAGTTTGGGGTCTCAATTCTTCATTCTGTCATGACAGATTTATATCATTCCCTCCCTTGCCTTGCTCCCATATGAATGAAGTGTATTTTTCCAACTCTTCATAACCCGCTTCATTGATGGAATGGTGGTGACCTGAATGGTTGTGGTTGCCCTCTGGTGCTCCAGAGTTCCACCTTGAGAAGATCACGCCTCACCTGGAGAGCTGTTTCCCTGCCCTCCCAGCCCCTGAACAAAGACAGTTAGGACAGACTTGAACATTCCTAGCAGCCAGGAGCCAAGGCCAGCCTGCCCACAGCCTGAAATTAGCCTAGAGGAACCAGCCCCTATCTTGTAAAGATCCCCATGGGTGAGTTGAATAAGCATTTATTGTTGTAAGCCACTGAGTTTAGGGATCATTTGTTATACAGCAATCTCATGACTCTAGGTGACTAACAGAACCATCAGGAGCACAAAAAATTCTGGAGGAAGAAGAAAGATACTTTTCCTGATTTTAATTCTTTCTGAATCAACAAGACAGAAAGCCAGAAATGAAAGGCCATGAGTAGGGGACTTGCTTGAATCCATGGCCTGAGCACATGGGAGAACAGTTCCTGCATGTTTATTTGCACGAGCAGGGGAGAGTTAGGTGAGGGGTGAAGGGGAGCCCCACCAAGGGAGAAAGCTGTTCCCCAGCCAGACTTCTAAGCTTTGCCCTGGGAGCCAAGAGACTGTTGACTGTCAGAGGGAGAAACATGATAAGGAACGAAGGATTAAAGCAATTGTCTCAGCTCTCAGCTCTGCAGCCTGACAAATGAAATTAATAAATCACTAAACGTCCTTTTTATGTTACTAGGTGCCTTCATAATAGTAACCACATCTCATTTCCCTAGAGAATGATATCTTAAGCCAACTAGGGCTTAGACCTTCTTAGATATATTGGTGTAAACTTTGCTCATGAAGTAAACTATAGATTAAAGTCACTGGAACAAAGCACTAAAACTGGAGGTGCTTGCGGCAATTTTAGTCTCAGTATAAATCATCTCCCGCTGAAGGATTTACCACAGAAATGTATTATTCAGACTCATGCAGGTGAGGATTTACAGTAATATTTAGTAAAAATAGGCATGGGATTTATCATGAAATAGACTCATGTGATATGTCTGACATGCCTAAGGAATTTGGCACGGCCACTAAAGCTTGGCTACATGATGCCAGAGACACTAATATGAGGTGGTTTTCTTCCAGAGACACAACTGTTTGATTTATAGAGAGAGAGAAAAAAAACAACACCAAACCCCCCCTAAGCCCCCCGCAAATCCACAGAAAAACAAAAACTAAAACAAACAACCCCAAAAACAAAAAACAAAAACCACTTTAGCTCCATTAAAAACATCCAGATGTTGTCCCCAGTTTTAAGCCATTTTCTGATAGATTTAAACCATTTTCTGATGGATTTCTTTTTTTCTTTTTTTTTTGATGGATTTCTTTACTTGGCTAAATCCTTTTTATTGCCCCCCCCCTTTTTTTTTGTTCTTGGACTTCATACATGGAAAATAGTACTAGAACTAAGAGGATACTTTTGCCACTTGAGTTATAGGAAGAATTTATCCCACGATTGTGAGATGAAGATTTTCCAGAAAAATGCCTTTAATATGAGCAGGCCAATTTTCGAGTTTTTAAAGTCATGTGCTATGTGTTATATGACTGTCAAGCCCAGTCAGCCAATGCTTCACATCCCGTTTTCGGTAGGAGTGGCAGGAAAAATAATGTCATTAAAGAAAACAAACAGGTTTCATTTTTTTTTTTTGTCTTCTTCATAGTCCAAAAGTGAGACTATCTTAACAAAGTATTTCTGTATTCAGGTAATTAGCTCCCCTTGGTTGGGACTCAAAATTTCTCATCTAAAATTCAGGGGAGTAGTAGTATCTCCTTGTATTGGTTTCCTATTGCTACTGCAACGAAATATCACAAATTCAGTGGCTAGAAACAACACACACTTATTTTTTAGTTTTGTAGGTCAAAAGCCCGATGTGGGTCTCACTGGATTAAAATTAAGATGTTGGCAGGGCTTTATTCTTTCTGGAGATCTTGGGGAGGATCCGGGTTTTTTTGCTGTTGTTTTATTTTGTTTTGTTTTGCCTTTTCCAGCTTCTAGAAGCAACCGCTCTTTGGCTTATAGCGCCCTTCCATTCTCAAAGCCAGTAAGAGCCAATGAAATATTTTTCACATTGTATCAATCTGGCACTGACTCCTCTCCCTCTCTGTTCCATGTTTAAGAACTCTTGTGGGACGCCTGGGTGGCTCAGTTGGTTCAGCGGCTGCCTTCGGCTCAGGTCATGATACCAGCATCCTGGGATCGAGTCCCACATCGGGCTCCTTGCTCGGCAGGGAGCCTGCTTCTCCCTCTGCCTCTGCCTGCCTCTCTGCCTGTGCTCGCTCTCTCTCTCTAACTAATAAATAAATAAAATTAAAAAAAAAAAGAACTCTTGTGACTGGGGTACCTGGTTGGCTCTAGTCAGTGGAGCCCACAACTCCTTTTTTTTGTTTTTTTTTAAAGACTTGTCAGAGAAAAAGAGAGGGAGAGGGAAGGCATAAGCAGGGGGAATGGCCGGTAGAGGGAGAAGCAGTCTTCTTACTGAGCAGGGAGCCTGATGTGGAACTGGATCCCAGGACTTCAAATTCACTATGTGTCCTTCTAGTAATGTTGGGTTTCTTGAATATATTCCCAGCATATTGAAATTGAGCAGGACAATTCTAACGTTTATTTTCAGTATTTTTTATTTCTTTCCCTCTTCTACAACATTCATTATACTTCTGATGGGAACTCTTGGTAGGTGGCTATTTTCCAGTATCTTTCCTCATCAACAATTTCCATAGATATAGAACACGTAATAAATATTTTAAAAGAATCACGTATTTTTGAAAATATCCTGTGCCGTGAGCAGATCAGTATTCTGTATTCTTTTAGTAATCCTTTAAAATGGAATCTATATGGGATCCATTAAGATTTTGCTTGTTTCAATTATTTTTACATGAAGAATATGTTAATTCTTCAAATCTCTTAAGAGACTGGATAATGTCATATAGAAAATATGCTTTATTGGGGCACCTGGGTGGTTCATTGGGTTAAGCCTCTGCCTTTGGCTCAGGTCGTGATCCCAGGGTCCTGGGTTCGTGCCCCGCATGGGGAGGGTGTCCTCTGCTCAGTGGGGAGCCTGCTTCTCCCTCTCTCTCTGCCTGCCTCTCTGCCTACTTGTGATCTCTCTGTCAAATAAATAAATAAAATCTTAAAAAAAGAAAATATGTTTTATTGCTGTGTAACTCAAACTACTTTATATCAAAATTTTCCCAATCTGTACTTTCTTAAATTATGCTTAGTTGATCAATATTTACACACATATATTTTATAATGTTAGAAGTGTGAACATTGGATTTCTTCTGACATATGAAGAAGGGGGTAGCTAGCTGGTCTGAATGTAAATCATTGTTTCACAGATAGTACTGTGGATTTAACATAGAGCTAGGGATGACTTGAAAAAAATAATAAAATTGTCTCTTAGCACTGAATGACTAAGAGATACTTATAGAACTGTTGAACAAGGCTGTGAATCAAATTACTTTTAGTCTTTGATGAAAACAGAGCTCTATGCTTAAATTCCTGGAATCATATTTTTGAGCTCAGTAACAGCATCATTTTTCAAGCTATCATCTTGATTCTTTCTTATTCATTTCCCATCTTCCTGCCTTCTTCTTCTTCACCCTTCCCTTCCAATCAATTGGTTGGACTTGCTAAAACTCTCCTGACTCCATCCATTTCTTTTTATTCACTCTGCCACTAGCCTGGTCCAAGTAACCATTACCTTTCGCAGCCTCTTACCTGGTCTCCTATATCCTGACTTACCCCTAATCCAGTGGCCACATTGTTGCCGGTGACATTTTTCCCCCCTAAAATAAGAATTCCTTCAGTAGTTTCTATATTCTTTAGGGGAAAAAATTCCTAACACCGTCTCCAATTTTCTCCCTCTCACCCTTGGGATTCAGCCTAATTTTGCACCTTCCACTCTCTCCCTTTGAATTCCAGGAACTCTGAATTTCTGTGGGTTCCATATTCTCACTGTGTTTACATTTGCAGAAACAAACAAATGCTCTGGAAAATGTTTCAAACATCTTTCTACCCCTACTCCTATTCTTAATTCCCACCCACCCTTCAGGTATGTTTTTAGTTAGCATTTCTTCGAGAAGGTCTTTTCTCGACTTCTCCTTGACGCTACAGTACTCTGAATATTCTCTGTCATAAAATATATCAAACTTTATCATAACTTCTTGATTAGTTAGCTGCCTTGATTCTATATTGCCAGCTCCATGGGAAACTAGGACAGCGTCTTACTGGTTCTTGTTGCTTGGTATTTAGTAAGTTTTCAACAAATATTTATACAAAAAATTGTCTTGTCTGTTTTTTGTAAAGATTTATTTATTTATTATTTGAGAAGGAGGTGGGGAGAGGTAGAAGGAGAGGGAGAGAGAGAATCTCAAGCCAGCTCTCCACTGAATGCAGAGCCCAATATGGGGCTTGGTCCCTTGACCCTGAGATCATGACCTGAGGTCATAACCTGAACTAAAATGAAGAGGCAGACGCTTAACTGACTGAGCCACCCAGGGACCCTGTCTTGTCTGTTCTAAAACGCAAAGAACACGACAAACTATTCATTACTCTACTAAGTTTAAAACCTTCAAGTCGGGAATTAGACCCTTAGGTTTAACTTGAACCCCATTTGTAGTAATTTCAGACTCTTCTGAATTCCTCTGTCTTCAGTGGAAAAAAAAGCTTTCTGATATCCCACTATCATTATCCATTTTAGTGATATCTAAAAGCGTTTAGAAACTTGGGGAATGTAGACTATTTTTCTCATTGAACAGTTAATCAGCATCTTTCAAAAATGTCATTGAGGGCTATGAGCTGGTGAAAAAGCCAAGTCATGGTAGACTGGTTCAAGATCTACATCAAGAGTGTGTCTGACAATGTTATATATCAATTATAGCTTAACAAAGCTGGGAAGAAAAATTGTGCCTTAGTAATAATCAAAAAATGATCCCACTTGAAATTCAACACCAATGGAGACTTTGAGGACAGTAGTTGAGTAAGAGCAGGGCTTATGGTTTTGGGTCTTGCATTTAAGTCTTTAATTCACTTTGAGTTTATTTTTGTGTATGGTATAAGATAATGGTCCAATTTCATTTTTTGCATGTGGAGATTCAGTTTTCCCAACACCATTCTTGTCACCTTTGTTGAAATTAGTTAATTATTTATGTGTACGATCTCTACTCTGTTCTGTTGGTCTATGTGTCTGTTTTTACACCAACACAATACAATACTGTTAGTGTTACTATATCCTTACAATTTAGTTCGATATCAGGATGTGTAATGCCTCCAATTTTGTTCTTCTTGTTCAAGATTGCTTTGTGGTTCCATACGAGGTTTAGGATTGTTTTTCTATTTCTGTGAAAAATGTATTGGAGTTTTCATTGGGATTTCATTGAATCTGTAGATCATTTTGGGAAGAAGTCACCTTTCAACCATGTTAAACATTTATCTTTGTCTTTTTCAATTATTTCATCAGTACTTTATAGTTTCCAATTTATACACCTTTCTTTCTTTGGCTATGTTTATTCTTGATATTTTATTCCTTCTGTTGCTATTGCAGATGGGATTGTTTCCTTAATGTCTCTTTTAGATAGATTGATGTTAGTATTTAGAAATGTAAATACTGATTTTTGTAGGTTGATTTTGTATCCTGCAACTTTACTGAATTCATTTATTAGTTTTTAAAAAAGATTTTATTTATTTATTTACTTGAGAGAGAGAGTGAGAGAGAGTATGAGAGGGGAGAAGATCAGAAGGAGAAGCAGACTCCCCATGGAGCTGGGAGCCCAATGTGGAACTCGATCCCAGGACTCTAGGATCAAGACCTGAGCCAAAGGCAGTTGCTTAACCAACTGAGCCACCCAGGTGTCCATCATTCATTAGTTTTAACAGTTTTTTTTTTTAGTAGAGTCTGCAGTATTTTCAATATGTAAAACTATGCTATGTGCAAATAGAGAAAATTTTACTTTTTCCTTTCCAATTTGGATGTGTTTTAATTTCTTTTTCTTGCTTAATTGTTCTAAGACTTCCAGTACTATACTGAAGAGAAGTGATGGCAGTGGGCAGCCTTGTCTTGTTCCTGATCTTAGAGAAAATGCTTTCAACTTTTCAGCATTGAGTATGATGTTACCTGTGGGTTAGTCATAAATGGCCTTTATTATGTTTAGATACATTCCCTCTGTACCCAGTTTGGTGAGAGATTGTGTCCTGAAAGGATGTTGTTTTTGTCAAATGCTTTTGTTGTTGTCATTGTTGCATCTATTGAGATGATCATATGATTTTTATCTTTTGTTCTGTTCATATGGTGTATTATATTTATTGATTTATATATGTCAAATTATTCCTTTTTATAAAAGATTCATTTTTTAATTTGGGGGACAGTAAGGGGGAGAGAGAGAGAATCCTAAGCAGACTTCATGCTGAGTGTGGAGCTGGACATGGGCTCAATCCCACAACCCTGAGATCATGACCTGAGCCAAAACCAAGAGTTGGTCGCTTAACCAACTGAGCCACCCAGGTGCCCCATTTTTTTTTTAAGTAGGCTCCATGCTCAGCATGGAAAACAAGGCAGGGTTTGAATTCACTGAGATCATGACCTGAGCTGAGATTAAGAGTCAGATACATAACTTACTGAGCCACCCAGGTGCCCCTATTTTGAATCATTTTAGATATCCAGGGGGATGATCCAACTTCATGGTAACTGATCCTTTTAACGTGATGTTGAATTCAGTTTATCAGTATTTTTTTTAAATTTTTTATTTAAAGGTTTTTTTATTTATTTGACAGACAGAGATCACAAGTAGGCAGAGAGGCAGGCAGAGAGAGGAAGGGAAGCAGGTTCCCTGCTGAGCAGAGAGCCCAATGTGGGGCTCGATCCCAGGACCCTGGGATCATGACGAGCTGAAAGCAGAGGCTTTAACCCACTGAGCCACCCAGGCACCCCAGTTTACCGGTATTTTATTGAGGATTTTTGCATTTATGTCCATCAGGGATATTGGCATGCAATTTTTATTTCTTTTAGTATCCTTACTTGGCTTTGGTATCAGGGTAATGCTGGCTTCCTTAAAGGAGTTGGTAAGTGTTCCCTCCTCAGTATTTTGGAAGAATTTGAGAAAGATTAGTATTAATTTTTCTTTAAATGATTGGTGGAATTCTCTAGTAAAGCTCTCCAGTCTTGGACTTTTGTTGTTGGGAGGGTTATGATCACTGAGCCAATCACTTACTAACCATTGGTCTGTTCAGATTCTCTATATTTATTTCTTCATAATTCGTTTTGGTAGGTGTTTCTAGGAATTTTCTCATTTCTTCTAGGTTGTCTATTTTGTTGATGTATAATTGTTAATTATAAGTTCTTATGATCTTTTGTGTTTCTGTGGTATTGGCTGTAACATTTCTGCTTTCATTTCTATTTTTTTTTAAGATCTTATTTATTTATTTTGAGAGAGAGAGGGAGAGAGAGAAAGTGAAAGAGAGACCACAAATGGGAGGGGGCAGACAGAGAGGGAGAAGGGTCCCCCCACTGAGCAGCAGGCCCAATGTGGGGTTTGAACCCAGGACCCTGGGATCATGACCTGAGCCGAAGGCAGGCACTTAACTGACTGAGCCACACAGGCACCCCTCATTTCTTTATTTTTTAAATTCCTTTTAAAAGATTTTGTTTATTTATTTAACAGAGAGAGATACAGCGAGAGAGGGAACACAAGCAGAGGGAGTGGAAGAGGGAGAAGCAGGCTTCCCGCCGAGCAAGGAGCCAGACAGTGAGGCTCAATCCCAGGACCCTGGGATCATTAGCTGAAGGCAGATGCTTAACCCACTGAGCCACCCAGGCGCCTAAGGCACCCCTCATTTCTAATTTTGATTCTTCCTCTTTTTTTTCTTAGCCCAGTTTTATTTATCTTTTCAAAAAAAATAGTTCTCAGTTTTACTGATCTTTTCTATTGTTTCCTAGACTTTTAAAAATTTATTTCTGTTTTGATGTTTATTACATCATCTTTCCACTAACTTTAGTTTAGCTTGTTCTTCTTTTTCTAGTTTTTTGAGGCATAAAATTAAGTTGTTTATTTAAAATCTTTCTTTTTCCTTAAAGTAGGCATTTATTGCTATAAACCTCCCTCTTAGAACATTTTTGCTGAATTACACAAGTTTTACTACATAGCATTTCCATTTCAGTTTCTCTCAAAATATTTTTTGATTTCTTTTTGATTTCTTCTTTGACCCATTGGTTGTTCAAGAATGTGTAGTTCAATCTCCAGATATTTGTTAATTTTCCAGTTTTTTTCCTTTTATTGATGTCTAGTTTCAGACATCATGGTTGGAAAAGATACTTGAAATGATTTCAATCTTTTTCAATTTATGAAGACTTATGTTGTTGTCTAATATTTAATTTATCCTGGGGAATGTGTGCTTTGGAAGAATGTGTATTCTATTGCTGTTGGATGGAATGTGCTGTAGATTTTTGTTAGGCTTGTTTGTGCTAAAGCGTAGGTTAAGTTCAGTGTTTCCTTATTGATTTTCTGTCTACATGATCTATCCATTGTTGATAGTGAGATTTTGAAGTTCCTTTCTGTTATTGTATTGCTGTCTAGGTCTCCCTTCAGATCTGCTTTGTATGTTTTGTGTATTTATGTGCTTTAAGTTTCGGTGCGTATATATTTACAAAGTTATTTCCTCTTGAGGAATTGGCTCTCTTACCACTATATAATGACCTTCTTGTCTTTTATTATAGTTTTCAGCTTAAAATTTATATCATATAGATATAGGTGCCTTTGTTCTCCATTTATATGGGGTATTTTTCTCCATCCCTTGATTAGAGAATTTTGTCCACTATATTTAAAGTAATTATTGATAAGTGAAGCCTTACTCCTCTTCCTCTCCAGTTGTTCTCTGTTTTGATGTCACAATTTGCATCTTTTTTTACTGTGTATCCATTCACAAATTATTATAATTATCTTTGCTACTTTTTCCTTTACACTTTATTCTTTCATATATGAAAGAACCACCACCATTATAATATTCATGTATTTTGAATTTGACTATATTAAATAATTGCCTTTGTCAATGAGTTTTATACTTTCATATGATTTTATGGTACCAGTTAGAACACTTTCTGTTAGAAGGGCTTTTTTTTTTTAGACTAATTATGGTTGCCAACTGCCTATGGTGTCCCAGAAACTATTCCCTTACTCAGTCAATTACTCACTCATTCACTTACTGGTTTCTTGAGCAAACATTTATTGAGCACCTACTATGTATGAGGGATGGTACGAGGGGAAGGGGCCCAATGACTAGAAAGGTGAATAGTGCCATGTATTACAGAGAAAGAGGCATAAACCAATATGCACAGCGTGTTGCAACAAGAGGAATAATTGGAGTGGTGATTAGCTGTAGAACTGGAAGTAGAAAACTAGAATTTCTGATGAGTAGGGCAGGGGAAATGTGGGTGTTTCAAATTATACTCTTATCCTGGAAGTTTCAGCCCTACAGGAAAGACACATTGTCCCCCTACCCTCAGCCCTGTCACTCCTTTCTCAGATAGAATCCCACTGAGCCACCATTACTAATAGGATCGAGCTAGATCCCTGGTGTGCTGAAGCACAAAGAAGGTTGAAGGCCATTGAGTTAAGAGGATATGCAAACTGCTAGGGACACTGAGGGGATCCTGGAGAACTTCATTAAGAAGGTAGTATTTTTGAAGAAGAAGAAATTTGTCAAAGAAAGGTATGCTGGGCAAAGGATAAAATGGGTAAAGGCCAGAAACAGAAGACAGATTTTCTTTTTTCTGTTTAGGAAACATCAAGGAAAGGATTTGTATAATAGCAGCATAGATGTGGTGTGTGTGTGTGTGTGTGTGTGTGTGTGTGTGTGTAAATAGGCTGGGTATAGTTGGAACTATATTTTAATGAGTGGGGTGTACTCCACTGGAAAGTCTTTACCCTATTTTGTTTTTTTAGAGAATGAACATTAATTGTCTCCATAGCCAACACCTTCTCTATAGTCAAATTCAGATTTCAGAAAGAGCTTGGATTATAATTACATTTCTCTGGCCCCTCTTCTGCCCCTATCTCTTTTTTTCTAGACAACTGCATTATTTGCAGATTTGATATGAACCAGTGGCTGAAAAAAAATTCCTTCTGTCAACTAGTTTATCTTGTTACTGACATGAATAATCAGATTCAATTGGATTAAACGAGCTATAACACACTGTCAAAACCCATTAGCAATATAAGAGCTTCCAGCCATAAAGAACTCTTTCTGTATATCTTAGAGTTTTCCTCATGAAAGGAAAATTCAAACTAAAGGAAACAATGTGTTTCATTTACAAGCTCAGAGTGTCCCAGGGTCTTCTCTAGGTTTGATTGGCTCTCTGGTTTGATTTTTTTCCTTTTCTTTTTTTCTGGAAATGAAGAGCAGGGTTATCTTCTTGACAATCTCGTGTGTGTGTGTGTGTGTGTGTGTGTGTGTGTGATATGTTTCCTTGACAGGATTAAAAACCTGGATACATCAAACTTTGAATGTTATCCAGATTTTCAAGAGGGAGAAAAATGAGGGGCTATAACCAAAACCAAGGAGGAGGAAACTGATATCCCCTCCTGCCTTTTTGAGATAGTATTTTACACAATTCTGGAACTGCTGTTGTATTTTGCCTGAGTCAATGGCACCGTACATTTCCTAAATTCACATGCTTATGAATTCCCTGTAGATACACAGGTAGAGAGGTTGGCTATTATAATTGACAAGATGGCAACAACTCATGGAAGTGTCAGAGGTGGAAACTTAACTGCATTGCAAATGGACCCACATTAAACAATCTCAGTGCCCTATTTTTAACTTTTTGAGGAGCCTCCATGCTGTTTTCCAGAGTGACTGTACCAACTTGCATTCCTACCAAGAGTGTAAGAGGGTTTCCCCTTTCTTCACATCCTCTCCAACATTTGTTGTTTCTTGTCTTGCCAATTTTTGCCATTCTAACTGGTATAAGGTGGTATCTCAATGTGGTTTTGATTTGAATTTCCCTGATGACTAATGATGTTGAACATTTTTTCATGTGTCTGTTAGCCATTTGAATGTCTTCTTTAGAGAACTGCCTGTTCACGTCTTCTGCCCATTTTTTTGACTTGCTTATTTGTTTCTGGGTGTTGAGTTTGAGAAGTTCTTTATAGATCTTAGATGCCAGCCCTTTATCTGTAATGTTATTTGCAAATATCTTTTCTCTTTCTGTGGGCTGTCTCTTTGTTTTGTTGACTGTTTCCTTTGCTGTGCAGAAGCTTTTTATCTGATGAAGTCCCAAAAGTTCATTTTTGCTTTTGTTTCCCTTGCCTTTGGAGACATTTAAAAAAAAAATTTTTTTTTTTATTTACTTGATAGACAGAGGTCACAAGTAGGCAGAGAAGCAGGCAGAGAGAGAGGAGGAAGCAGGCTCCCTGCTGAGCAGAGAGCCTGATTTGGGGCTCGATCCCAGGACCCTGAGATCATGACCTGAGTCGAAGGCAGAGGCTTAACCCACTGAGCCACCCAGGTGCCCCGGAGACATTTTTTAATAAAGATTTTATTTATTTATTTGACAGACAGAGATCATAAGTAGGCAGAGAGGCAGGCAGAGTGGAGGGGGGGTGGGAAGCAGGCTCCCTGCTGGGCAGAGAGCCCGATGGGAAGCTCCATCCCAAGACCCTGAGATCATGATCTGAGCTAAAGGCAAGCTTTAATCCACTGAGCCACCCAGGTGCCCCTGGAGACATGTTTTGAAAGAAGTTGCTGTGACCAGTGTTGAAAACGTTACTGCCTGTTGTCCTCTAGGATTTTGATGGATTCCTGTCTCACACTGAGATCTTTTATTTACCCTGAAGATACAGATGTAGTGAAAAGAAGGATCATATGCACCCCAATGTTCATAATAGCAAAGTCCACGGGGCACCTGGGTGGCTCAGTGGGTTAAAGCCTCTGCCTTTGGCTCAGGTCATGGTCCCAGGGTCCTGAGCCAAAGGCAGAGGCTTTAACCCACTGCCCTCGCCTTTGGCTCAGGTCATGGTCCCAGGGTCCTGGGATCGAGCCCCACATTGGGCTCTCTGCTCAGCAGGGAGCTTGCTTCCCCCCCTCTCTCTCTGCCTGTCTCTTTACCTACTTGTGATCTCTGCCTGTCAAATAAATAAATAAAATCTTTAAAAAAAAAAAAAAGAATAGCAAAGTCCACAATAGCCAGACTGTGGAAGGAACTGAAATGCTCTTCAATAGACGAATGGATAAAGAAGATGTGGTCCACATATACATTGGAATATTACCCATCAGAAAGATTGAATATGGGGCACCTGGGTGGCTCAGTAGGTTAAAGCCTATGCCTTCAGCTCAGGTCATGGTCTGGGGGGGGGGTGTCTGCTCAGCGGGGAGCCTGCTTCCTCCTCTCTCTCTCTCTCTCTCTGCTTGCCTCTCTGTCTACTTGTGATCTCTGTCAAATAAATAAATAAATCTTTAAAAAAAAAAAAGGTTGAGTACCCAACATTTGCATCAACATGAATGGGACTGGAGGAGATTATGCTAAATGACAGAAGTCAAACAGAGAGAGACCATTATCATATGGTTTCACTTATTTGTGGAACATAAGGACAGCATGGAGGACATTAGGAGAAGGAAGGGAAAAATGAAGGGTGGGTAATAGAGGGGGAATGAGCCATGAAAGACTATGGACTGCAGGAATCAAACTGAGGGTTTTAGAGGGGAGGCGGGTGGGGGGATGTGTGAGCCCGGTGATAGGTATGCTCTAGTGCATGGAGCACTGAATGTTATATGCAAACAATGAATCATGGAACACTACATCAAAAACAATGTTGTACTGTATGGCAACAAACATATCATAATTAAAAAATTATAAAATAAACAAAAACAAAAAACAATCTTAGTGTTTCTTCCCACTGGTCATTACCCCTTAAAGAAAATACATTTGCAGGCAAAAGCAGTATCTGATGCCTTTCTACACAATAATTGCATTAAAATGCCAAGTGAATAGAGATTACATATGCCTGCCTTTACAGGCATTTACAGTATGTGTATGGTCCCTGCTGAAAGGATCAAATCAAACCAGGTAAACAAGATGAAATATAAGTGCACACCACTATTTTCCCTTTTCTTCTGGAATCATCTCAGTCATATGATGATCCTGGGTTGAAGTAAACAAAATGAAAGCAGAAAGAAAAAATGGAGGCATTTTAATGCTTCCTGTCATTTCATTTTCACCAAGTCCTAGAGAGCAATATTATAAATAACACTCTTGTGCACCAGGCATACTTGCCCCCCATTGCCTCAGACAGACTTTATCTTTTCTGAATTTAAGCAGGAGTCGAGCTCCAGTCTTAACTGAATCCTCTTGCATCGGAGATTTAGCTAAATCCTTCAAGCTTAATCTTGACCTTTGTTTAGAAAATAAATGGTTGATCTCCAATGGCAAACTCTGGGAGTGCAGTTGGCAAGGCATGCTGCCAAGGACCCCTACACACTACTCACACATTTCTTGTAAGAACATGCCTTGAAGAAGCATAGCAGAATTAGGTTGCTCGGAGGCCTTCTTACTCCAATATGTGGCATGGAACAGATTCACACAGGAACCAGCCTGGCTAAGAGGGCTCTACTTATCTTCCCTGTCCTACTGGGTACCAGAATGTAATTGTAATGATCAGGGTCAGCTGGGATTCCCTTGACCTGGTTTCCCATCTTCAAAACCAGAAGGGTCTTTTATCTTTGGATTTTTGGGGGAAGAAGGTGGGGGGTTAGTTAAGATAATTGAAACTACACTTTTGTAACTATAGTTTACAATCCTTTAATTTAAGTATAATTACTCATTAATAAATTATGAGTAGAATATGTAAGTTTCCACCAAAATTTCAAATCCTTTCTTTCTGAGACTAAGGCAAATATGGGTTGGCTAATTGTCTTTGATTTGAACTCACTCTGATTTCTTTTCCTTTGTTATCCAGATCCTGCTTATTCTCATCAGTATGACCCTTGTGGTCCCCAGCTGACCTTCACTAAGATGGTCATTTCTTTATATGTCAGCATTATAGTAATAGCAGAAACTCCTGGATCATTGAATTATTTCATTTATGGTCTTTACCAAGTGTATAGATATTTCCCCACACTGCTGGCCTCTGGGTATCCCTCTGGAATGATTTTTCTTTCTATTTGCCTGGAGCTACTACTTTCTGCCACTCTTGGGCAGTGTCCGATTACTATCTTTCATCCAGTCTGTTCCCTCCACATTGTCCTTAATAGTAGCTCTGGAAGGACTTATAATATTGCACTTTCAGAAAGAAGAATAACTTTCAGACTGAGTTTGAGGTAAATTGGAAAATTAACATGTCCTATTTTGTTTAATCTTCACAACAGCCCCTAAGGTTGGTACAATTGTTATTCCATTTTACACATAAAATTATTGAGGCCAAGTGAATTTGTGTGATTTGAAAAGGTTAAACCTAACTGGTAGAAGAGTGGATTTAGAACTGAGGTGATTTGATTTCAGAGCTGATTACTCTGCTGGGATGCTTCCATCAGGTGTAAACACAGTTTATCCCTGACCTGCACTAACCCAACTTACATTGATCCATGGTAAGAATATTACCAGGGAAACCAAGTCAAAGTCATCACAGTACCCAGTGTCAGTTTTGCTAAAGGACATACTGTATGTCTTAAACTTTAGTCTCTGCTTAGGGTTGACATGGAAGGATCCTATCAATCAACATCATTTCCCTATTAAACCTGTCCTCTGTGTTTATAGAAACTGAAGTTGATTATGTGGTAAGCCCCAGAAAGTTGTGCCTACTTTGATGTGCCTAGAGACTTCCCAGGTGTTCAAATGAGAAATGACAGACTGGTCTTAACTTTCCACTGAAATGTTTCATCAGAACATTCTTTGGGTCTGAGCCTTTTCTCTTTGGGATGTGACAGAGGAAAGAGTAGACAGAATGTCTGCCTACTTGCCATTTCTCCAAACACCACTTTCATGCCCCTGGGCCCTTCCCCCAGCTGTTTCCTCCCTCCAGAATTCCTTCGACTTCCTTCCTTAGCTGACCTAATCCTTTCCTCCTTAATATCTGGGTTCAAAACTCACTTTTTCTGTGAAAACTCCTCAACCCCTTTCCTTTGCACAATCACCGACCATATTCTTGGAGAGAATGAATGACTTCTGTGTTTCCGATTCTAGAATCTTCCATCATGTATATGATTTATATCATGTATATGGTTTATGCATATATGCACATGTCCAAGTATATGCACATCCTAGATTGTTTGTTTTTTGATGGCAATGACCATCTATTTTAATTATTCTTGAACTTGTTTTTCCTAGATAGTGTCTGGCATATACAAGTACCCAGTGTATAGATTGATATTTAAGAATTTGAGAATATTCAAAGGCATAAGAAGGGCATTAGTTATCTAACCAGATTCACAGGGCTAAAATTTCCAGTAGCTGTGTCAGGAACAATTCAGTCATCCGCAGTGAATAACCTTGTCTGGAATAGTGGAAGGCAGGGACCACCTTCATCTTATTTTGCAATAGCACATCTGGCACGTGGCATGATGCTGATGTCTGGCACATAGTAAGTGCTCCGCCCGCGATACAGTTGCCGAACCAACATTGTGAGACCATTACTCTTACAAGCCTGCTACAGAGACACAACATACACTCCTACTGTATATTATTACTAAGAATCAGCAATGGGTGTTATATGCAACTAATGAGTCGTCAAACACTACATCAAAACCTAATGATGTACTATATGCTGGCTAACTGAACATAATAATAAAAAAAAGAAAGAAAGAAAATGCCCTTATCTTAAAAACTGTAGTCCCATGCCAAAAATATTTGGGGTGGGGTGGGAGGAGCCCTTAGTCAACACAGGCAGTTGGTGACCTGCTCTATCAGTACACTCAAAAATGTCTTCTTTCAGGTGCCCCGTGACATAATTTAGCAACAATCCAGACTCCTGTGACTTTCCCACAGTTTACTGCACATTATAACTAATGGTTAAGCAGGATTCTGGTAAATCACACCTTTTTTTTTTTTTT
>RCUC01138245.1:0-40994 GCA_003697995.1 Taxidea taxus jeffersonii | reverse complement strand
AAAAAAAAAAAAAAAAAAGCAAATGGTTAGAATTCACCATCTGCAGGAAGAATTCTCCTTAAACACTGATATGTATATCTGTTTTTAAGGAGATGGGGGACAACCAAGTCCAATCTTTATGATGACAGCCTGTGATATGAAGTAAAATGAAACTAAAGGAAGGTACAACCTAATCCATTCACCCATCACAGCCCAGTTTGGAGTTAGGAGGTATGAATTTTTTTTGGACCATGTGGCATTAATGGTATTTGACAATTTTGATGAAAAAAGGGGATAATTTGGGTAGTTCAATCTAATGTAGTCAAACTTCAAGAGTGGTGGGGGACCAAAGAATAAGAACATTATAACTAATTTTCTTAGGAAAACAGATACTCTGGGTTTTGCTGACTATAGCAGTTATTTCTATAGCAATATTACTAAATGGGAGAAAACTGTGCATTAGAATACCACACAACTTCTTGGAATGGTTCTATAAAATTCCATCTTCTTTGTAATTTGGTGCTCAGTGGTAATATTTGGATCTATAATTTGGCCTCCTTAGGAGACTTGCCCTTTAAAAATGGCTTGAGAAGTTACCACCTCTGGTTTTTAAACCAGATGTGACTGTTATGTTGAAATGTTAACTTGGGATCCTGGATTATTTACAGGTTCCTTGAGAATTTGTTTACATGGGTCGGTACCTCTAAAACTAATCAATTATATGCATATTGAGCTTCCCTATTTTCAAGAAACTGTGTTGGGCATGAAGAATAAAAAAAATGTGGACTCATAAAACCCAAAGGGCTCATGATACAGAGAGAGATAAATATGTAAGCAAATAAGTTTAATACAAGTTAAGAGAAGGTGATTAATTATGAATGTTGGACATGGAGACAATTTCCCAGAAAAAAATGAGAGTTGGGCTGGACTTTATGCTCATAGAGATTTACCACGTAAAGAATGGCTAATGGAATTGGTAAATTAGAAAATGGACATAGCAATAGCACATAACAAGATAGTAGATGATGTGTTTGGGGGAGGGCATGCCTTTGGTGTGAGGATCTATTAGGACCTATGATCAGAGGTTAGAAAGGTGATTTTTAGGTAGAGGAAGCAGTGTCTTTAACAGCTTGCTTACTATTCCTGTAGATCTACTGATCTACCACCTTTTTCCCTCCAAACAAAACCCATGAATGACATTCTGTGATCAGTGTTATTTGCTTCTCATTATTGACACTAATCTTCATTGTGGGAAAGAGAAGTTACTGGGATGGGGGTGGGGGATTATAACCCATAATTGTGAAGTGTGTTTTATCACGGTTCAATGAACAAAGTCCCCTAGGAGCATTCCTGGAGCCCAAGAAGGTCAGATTTATTCTCTTTTTTTAATTTTTAATTTTTTATTATTTATTTATTTATTTATTTATTTATTTATTTATTTGTCAGAGAGAGAGGGAGAGAGAGCGAATGAGCACAGGCAGACAGAGTGGCAGGCAGAGGCAGAGGGAGAGGGAGAAGCAGGCTCCCTGCCGAGCAAGGAGCCCGATGTGGGACTCGATCCCAGGACGCTGGGATCATGACCTGAGCTGAAGGCAGCCGCTTAACCAACTGAGCCACCCAGGCGTCCCGAAGGTCAGATTTATTAATTGTGCTGCAACAGCAGGGAGCATGTTCAGAGCGAACTTGGGGGTCACCATGAAGGAGGTTAAGGATAAACTTTTTATGGGATTTTGACTTATGTCTTGTGAGTTTAGGGAGGAGTTAAGGTAGCCATTGTCAGTTATGAACAGGATGCTGTAAGTACCAGTGGCTAGTTTGTGACTCAAGATCCCTGATGTGGGAATATGGAACCTGGGTTAGAGTTGTAATGAAAACAAAGCAGTGATCACTACCACTGGTCAGAGGAGGGGAACGTATGGTCATGTTTATAGCACTGGCATGGTCTTGTCTTATTTTGAGCATTGTTTGTGCTCTCATGAGAAAGTTTCAGTCAGGTCTTAGGAGGCCTATCCTTATTCTTGCTGCTTGTCAGTAGGGCTGGTTTTCACTTCCAGTTCATTGTATCCCCAGCTACTCACCGTCTTCATTCTTGATTGAATATCTGCTTAGGGCACATCAAAATTGTCTGTTGTTGCTCTTGTTTGTTGTCGTTGAGCAAGAATGTGATCTGTCTAGATCATTAAAAACACTTGTGGTTACCTTGCAAAGGATGTGTTGGAAAGGCAATGCTCTGAAGACATGGAAACTAGTTAGAAGGCTCTTTTAAAAATGTAGGTCAAAATTATGGGAGTCTTGGCTTAGACAATGAAATTAGAAAAACGAGATTCATTAAACACACAGTGGAATCCATGACTCACTAGTCAATTGAGGTGGGCCATGCAGGGTGGGTTTGAAAGTATTCTGCAGGAAGTGTACTGAATACACATATATAATTAGTTCCTAATTTCAAAATACTCATATTTACATGCTTTCATATATGCATTGTGGTTATTATACAGTGATTGAAGATGAGTAAAATATAATCTTTGCTTTTGTGCAATTCACTATCAAGAATGGTGTATGGAGGGGCGCCTGGGTGGCTCAGTGGGTTAAAGCCTCTGTCTTCAGCTTGGGTCATGATCCCAGGGTCCTGGGATCGAGCCCCGAATCGGGCTCTCTGCTCTGCGGGGAACCTGCTTCCTCCTCCTCTCTCTCTCTCTCTGCCTGCCTCTCCACCTACTTGTGATCTCTGTCTGTCAAATAAATAAATAAAATCTTTAAAAAAAAAAAGAATGGTGTATGGATACCTACAATAGACAATGAAAATAAATGATGTGGAGAAGGATTATACAAACCTACAAACAGTGGGGAATTAGGAATTACTCTAAGGAAGTAACCTGGCCTTTGGGACCTGAAGTATAAAGAGGAGAGGATAGAAGATGAAATAATGTTGTGAAGTACTGGGTGGCAGTTGGTTAAGCATTGGATTCTCAGTTTTGGCTTATGTCATGATCTCAGGATCCTGGGATCTAGCTGCACATTGAGCACCCCACTCAGCAGGGAATCTGCTTCTCTCTCTCTCTCTCTCTCTCTCCCCTGCTCACTCTCTCTCTCTCCCCCTCTCTCATCAAATATATATATATATATATATATATATATATATATATAAATCTATCTTTTAAAAAATACTGTGAATGTGTAAGTGAATAGCTAATGCCACAGGACTCACATATGAGTATATAAATATGAGGAACTAATGGTAGGTAACTAGGAATGTTAGTGTAGAGTGAACAGGTATTGCTAGGACTTGGGAAAAATGGGTTAGTATGTGAGTCCATGCTAAGGAAATGTAAGGGTAAATTGAAAGCAACTGAGAGCCATAAGCAAGATCAATACGATGAGTGAAAGTGGCTAATTAATTTTTTATATTATCAGTAATTAAATATAAATTGGCCATGGGAAAAACCCATAATAGTCAACTAATTTATACTTTAACTTATGCAGAGCCACACCTCTAGTCTTCTGGGTATATGAAACCGTATTTTGTTTTTGTTTATAAAGACCTCTACTGGAACAGATTATAATCATTTAAAATCTGGTTCCAGTGTTAACAACCTTCCTTGCCAGGATCCTTTCTTTTTTCTTTTTTTTCCCTTCCCTTCCTAGAAAGGTAGCACTTTCTTCTCAGGCTTGCTGGTTCCTGCATCGTGTTAATCATGGCACCCTGATCATTGTTCTCCAAAGCCACAATCATCACCACAATCTTAGGCTCATGGAGGCAGACAGTTTCATTTTCTTTAAACAAACCAGGAAACTACACTCTGGGAATGCATTCCCTGCCACCACAATATTGTGGGCCCTCCATTTTGGTTTTTCTGAAAAGCTTCTTGTCAGATTCTTTATGACTAGACAGATGATAAATAAGTTCCCTATATCCTGATATGCTGCATGTAGAGCTGAAGGACATTTCCCCTTTGGTATTTTAGAATCCCAGAGAAAGGCATACAAGTAACAAAGACCAGGTAGGACTCATTGCCTGAGAATGGTGACAGATAAAGAAGGGTACATTAATGATCAAATCCAGATGGGTGCTCAGCTGGAAGAAATGCCACTGGCACCTGACATTCACTTAGAAAGGTCATCGTGTTCAGAGTATTCCAGCAAACACAGATCAAGCAGACTTCCATGGTTTCACTCTGTGGTCAAGACCCTCTAGAGGCTGTGTGTAGTCAGTTTCAGTGACTTGTTTTGTGGCATTTAACATCTCTGTGTTGTTTCTTTCCCCTTTCCTTCCCACAGCCCTCCCTCCACACCCGCCTTAAGCCCCTCCACTACCCTGATTGTTGAAACTGCACTCTGTATTTTCAGGGATAATCTAGTTAGAAATCCTCCACTCCCATTCTCCAAGTCTCTCTCGTCCATGCAGCTTCCTTTACTTCAGACTGCTGATGTAAAGAGTATCCTTTCTAGTTCTTGTTTAGTTTTTTATCTAATCAACTTTATTATTTGCCTTATTAATTGTTCTAGAGTTACCTGACCTTTCTACCAAATCTCATTTTAATCTCACAATGTCTTTAGTTTATACCTTACATTACAGACATTTTATTAATGCATGTATATTTATGTCTATATATGGCATAAATATGTACTAATGTAAATATATAGTTATATGTATAAAGTTAGCTTTCCTTATTCAGTGATTACTCCTTCAAACATTTTAGCATCATGGATTTCAAAGTGAAACAGATCTGAATTTGCAACTCTGCTTTACATCTGTATGCTGCTCATGTGCCTTTCTGACTCTCAGGTTATGAATCTCTAACATTGTGATAATCTAATAACTATTCTAATTTGTGAAAAATACCTAGTATAGTGTTTTGCATGTAGAAGTCCTCAGTAAACATTTGTCCCCTTCTTGTCATCTTAAACACACACACACACACACACACACACACACACATGCCAGAAGGAGAGAGAAGTAGGAGATAGGGGAGGGAGGGAGGAGAAAAAATGATCTTACAAGTTAAATATGTTTTTGGAACAAAACTGTAAAAGCAGAAATAAATCACCATATCCTCAAGAAACAGGTGTAGAAGAAATTTAGACAAGCAGTGATGGCACTACTAAAAAGAAAATTACCTAGATTAACTTGTACTGCTGTTACCCTCCATCAAGACAGTTCATCAGGAATTAAGAACACAGTCTCAACACACATCACCTCCATCACCCCTTTTAGGTCCTGGGAATCTTTCTCTGCTCCCTTGCTCTAGCCACACTTTTGGTCTTCCTCGCAGCCCTTTAAACTTTCCAGGTAGATTCTTTCTTCGGGAATTTGCATTGTTTTCTTCTTTCTAACTGAATTCCCTTCCCCATGTAGTAGACTAATATAATTCCTCACCTGCTTCAGATCTTTGCTCAAATGTTCTCTTCCTAGCTAGGCTCTTCTTGAACACATGGAAATTACAAGGCTCCTTCTAACCATTATCACTCTTGGAAACCCTCATCATAGTAAATAGTTTCCCATAATTTTTATTGCAGTCTGACTCTACTTATCTATATGCCTACTCCATCCTCTCAACCCAAACTAGAGTGTCATCTCCATGGGTTCAGTAGATGAACTGCAAAATACTGATGGAATAATGAATGAATGGTTTTTCACATATATGAGAACGCTAAATGGTTTAAGTGTAAAATCTTGAGAAGTTATAGGCTTGGAAGATACTTATCAATTTAACTCAGGAAATCACCTAACTGTCCATTATTTCTCCCAGTGGGAGATAGATCCTGGAGATTATTCCCTCTACCAAAATGGATAGACTCAGTATGAAGCCTGATATAATCATCCTTCACATTCCTTCTTATGGTGACCATCTCATCCCAGGTTGGCAGGGACTTTCTTGGTTTTAGCACCAAAATCACTTCATCTAATTTAGCATCAATAGACTCTATTATTTCTAGGAAAACTGGGCTGGTTGGTTATCAGATATCCAACTCAGCACCAAATGTATAAATACTGCCCAGTAAATGCCCCTTGCATCTATACCCCTCTGTCCATCTCTTTGTTTCTATACTAGTTATACCTATGTTCTACAATGTCTCACTTAGCTAACTGTTCTAAGTAGAGCCACCCTGAATGTCCTCTGCTTGTCCACTGCCCAACATAAAACTATTTCCAGTCATACTACTTCTCCTGCTTATAATTCTTCAATGTCTCCTAATGCTTCCAGAAATATAGTGGAATATAATATGCCTTGCATGATCCAGTCCCTAACTTCTCTGCTAATCTCATTCTACACTGATCTTTCAACTCCACTAAATGGGTTTTCTCAGGCCCTAATCTTTGTCATGCTCCCTTCTACTATAGAGCTTTAGTACATGCAGTGCCCTTCGTGTAGCCTGTTCTTTTCCCTCTGCTTAGCCTCTTCCCTCCTTCTCATCTTCCAAACCTACTTCAAGCATCCCTAACTCAGGGAAACATGGCAGACTTGCGTGAGTTGGCCAGGTCATTCACATATGAAACGATGTTCTTTTTTCTTTTCTTATCAGACGCAGTCTGTGACTGTTGTTACAGACACAGTTTATTTATTTGCATGCGATCATTTGACTAATATCTGTCTCCCCTACTGGTCTGTATGCACCACTGTTGAACTGTATACTTCATCAATCTCCTCCCTTGACACATAGTAGGCTCTCAATATATGAGGCACCTGGCTGGTTCAGTTGGTGGGGTATGTGACTCTTGACCTCAGGGTCATGAGTTTGAGCCTCATGTTAGACATAGAGATTCCTTAAAAAAAAAAAGAAAGAAAGAAATATTCTTGAATAAGTAAATGAATTAAGAAATCCAGAATACTGAGGCAACTTGGATAAAATACAAACCCCATAATCATGTAAATATACAAAATATCTCTGAACATAAGAAAGTAGTCCCAGGTATTTAGCAGAAGGTATACTGGCAAAAGTAACATATCTCAACAATAAAATTGATACAGGCTTTAAAATAATGAATAATGAATGAGAATGATCTACAGTTAAGAAAATTTTGTAAGGGAAAATCTGGTGCTCAGAATTTACAAACTAAGATAAATAGTACCTAGACATTAAAAAAAAAAAAAAAGATACCGATAAAGAAACAGAGAGATAGAAAGAATTTGACTTTCCAGATAATAAATTACAAACCATTTTCTTAGCCACATCTTATGAACAAATTCACAAACTCATATGGGAGATGAGAGTATTTTAAAATTATGATACACAATCTTGTTTAATTCCCTTTTCTTGAGTGTGGACCTGTAACTTGCTTTTAACCAACATAACATGGCAAAAGTGAAGAGATTTTGCAGATTTAATTAAGATCCCTAGTTAGTTAACTTTTAGTCTTCCAAAGGGGAAATTATCTTAGGTATCCCTGACCTAATCAGGAAATTCTTTAAAAAAGGATTTTGAGGTTGGATATGGAAGAAGTCAGAGATTCTCCTGTTAGTACTACAGAAAAAAAAACTACGACATGAACTACCTACGAAAGGTCATATGTCGGACAACTGCAGATGACCCCTACCAGCTGAGAGTCTCAGTCCTATAACCACAAAAAATTAAGTAATCTAAATAAGGATTCATTGAACTCTATGAAATGGCCCTTATTTTATGTATCAAAAATGGTCAAATCCCAGAAATTTCACATTTTTCAACCTATACACACAATGTATTTTAAATGATATGGTTGGTGATCTGTATTAGTTATTTGTTGTTGCATAATTAATTACACCAATTAGTGGCCTAGGCAACCATTTACGATCTCAAGATTTCTGTAGGTCAGAGGTCAAGGAACAATCTAACTGGGTTCTCTGCTCAGAGTCTCACAGGCTGAAGTCTATATATTAAGGGGCCTGAGTTCCTGATCTGGAGCTCAGGGCTCTCCTCCAGCTCCCCTGAATCTATATATGATTACTACCCCAGAGCTTTCTAACATATTATTTTCTTCATTATAAATTACTTTGAGGAGACAGTTTACACATATGCATGAGTTAGGAGGGCTTTATCTGATTATAATAGATGATATATTATTTAGCCTACATAGGCAAAGTAAATAGCATCCATTAATGAAGACATACTCCAGTAGAAATTAATTATTTGTTATTTACTGACATTAGGTATTCAATAAAGATATTGAAACAATGAACAGGGTCATTTCATAAAGTATCTGAATTTCTCTTGGTAAAAGAACTAGCTAAATATATTTAGTATTATCTGGAAGACATTCTGATGCATAAATCTCAACAATTTAACTCTCTCTACATAAAAATTCATGTTTACCATAGTTTATAGATAGCTAAAAAACTAAATTGGAGGCTACCTACCTAATAGCATGCTTCATTGATCCTCTATATGGAGGCAATGTGTTTTTATATAAACCTATATGCCATGAACACAACTAACACGGAATATATGAGGATAAGGGAATCCATTAAAAAAGGATGTCTTATCCCCTTCTTACACATCTGGCAGAAAAATACAGATGATTATAGTGTTCCAAGTTAATTTACTTCTGGAAATATTCTTTGACATTATATATGAAATACATAAAAAGAAACTGATTGCTTAGTAAGGGTAGATATACCTGAACTAAAGAAGTGATTTAGTTTTGATTTCTCTTTAGGTGAGTATTCAGAAAGCTATTCAAATGCAAAACAAATTTAATTGTTAAAAAATAAGTATGGTAAAATACTATAGAAATATAGGGATCATTTTACGTGGAAGCATGACATTTTCTCTTGTTCCAGGGAGACATGTAAAAACAATAATTACCATATTCATTCATTTTGTTTCATTTCCTTTTCCTTCCTCTCTCCCTCCCGCTCTTCCTTCTTTCCAAGTACTTATTGAGCCTCTACTCTGTGCTAGTGTGCTGGGGGAATAGTGAACAAAACAGACATAATCCCTGCCCTTACATAGTATGTGTTTGATAGGAGAAAGACAGTTGAAAACAGTAAATATATAATATAACATTGGAAATAAATAATATAAACTTGACAGTTAAGGGGTTTGGAATGCTGGGGTTGCTATTTGAGACACTGAAAGCACTACCTGTTGGAACATTTGGGGGATGAGGGGAAAGGCACTTTGTCTCTGTTTTCTTTTATTTTCTAATATACTGAGCTAGGAAGGGTGAGGTCCCTCTCTGGGATACACCAAGGATGTTGTCTTCTCTCTTCTCAGCTCTCCAGGTTTTCCTTTGTACCTTCTCTTGTGGGTAAGGAGCCTTGTAGCTCCAGAGATCCAAAAGCAGTACAGTACCATCGGCCAACATAGCTCTACCAGTCCCACCAGGATTGCATGTGCAGAAGAGAGCAAAACATTAGAAAGTTTCTTCATGGAGTGAGGGCAAAGGGGAGAATGCAGTGATGTTGCTAAAGGTGTGCCTTGAGACAGCCAAGGAGTGCCTGGTGACAGGGAGAGGAGGGAAGGCCATTTAGAGGGGCCATTAGAGGACTCAGGAGAAGTCTAAAAGGACCCCAAAGACTAATTTTTCCTACCTTGCACTGGAGCCCACTAGTGATGATAGTCTTTTCAATATCTGAAAGTTATCACAGGTCACTGGATTCACTACACACGAAGCCTTAAGATGGTGCATCCCTGCATTCACGTGAATGGCATGTATATCATTTCTAAGTGCCACACTCGCCATATTTTGAAAACTTGATTATCATGGAAAGAACACAAGGTTTTAAGATTTTTATATATTGATTTGAGAGAGAGAGAACAAGCAGAAGAGGGGGAGAGGGAGAAGCAGACTCCCCACTGAGCAGGTAGCCTGACACGGGGCTTGATCTCAGGATTCTGGGATCATAACCTGAGTCAAAGGCAGATGCCAACTGACTGAGCCACCCAGCTGCCCCAAGAACACTATGTTTTAACTACAGGAAATGTGATTTGATTTCTTGCCCCACAATTTATACACTCTGTGATCTAGGACAGGTCACATAAACCTTTCATTTTGATTTTATATTACCAGAATATAAATGGTCATGGCTATGTTCTTTTTGTGAGTGATAGCAAACACATTTGGGGATTGAACATTTTCTCTGTCTAATTTCTCTCATGGTCCTTTTATTTTTTCCTACCTTTCTGATCCTGTTGTGTCTTATTTACTTCATCATTGTTTTTTGGGGGGACCACTTTGGCCTAGCCATACTTTTAATAAATAGTATTTGAGGGTTTTACTTTATGATTGAATTTATGTGTTCTAAACTTTTAACATGATGTTTAAGCCAAATAGTTACAATATTTTAAAATCACTGATAAGCTTAATCATCTGTTTTTCTCATTCAATTTTTCTTTTGTTTTGTTTTGTTTTTGTAATTTACTTATCGTCCTTTCCTCTCTTTCTGTTTCTGCATCACTCAATTGCTAAGTTTTGCTTTATTACCATGTTGGCTCAAATATAATCTATCTTTTTATCCTTATGTAGTGTGAATAGTATGATTTTTTATATGAAATACCTCATTTCTAATTTGCATTCTTATAGAAGCTTTACTTCATACTTAAAAAAAAAAGAATATGTTTAGATGTAGTTTC
This sequence comes from Taxidea taxus jeffersonii, assembly GCA_003697995.1. Classification (NCBI taxonomy): domain Eukaryota; kingdom Metazoa; phylum Chordata; class Mammalia; order Carnivora; family Mustelidae; genus Taxidea; species Taxidea taxus. Next base: position 30,461 of record RCUC01138245.1, on the reverse strand, counting down.
ATTCCCAGAAAACCAAAGTGTAGTATTAGAAATTTTGAACTTAAATCTTTAGAGATGAATGAGGTATATTTTACATTTGTTTGTTTTTAAGAAGTCATGTGTAGCAATCTTTGATAAATATGAAAATGAGTAAGATAACACAAATTTCCATTTGTCACCTTCTTCTAGAGCTTCTTAGACACTGTTTCCTTTATAATGCACACATATTTTTCTCAATTTATTACAATCTTTCATTGTCCTGGGAATTATTAGATGAGATATATGTCTTTTTACCCTTAAAATCTGCTTTATTTTTCATGTACTTCCTCAAAAATACATTTTATTCTTCATATTCTTCTCAGACCTGTATTGTTAATTTATATGACCTTTTGGTAATCGCAAATAGACAACACAAGACAAGCATTAACAAGATGACAAATAGGTTAGTGTGAATATGTTCCTTGCCTCTTAACAGCTCAAAGGCATGAAGACAATTTTCTGAAGCTAAAAAAAATGGGTCCATTTACAATTGGAGTTGTGTTCATCATTGGTGTCGCAGTTGGAAATGAAGTGTAACAGGCGACTGTTAACTCTGGCAACGTGTCATGTACCAGCTGTTTTGTCACAACTCAAAGGGCCCACAGGCAAATTCTAAGCTGAAACAATTAAATGATAAAGAAATAGAATCACACACACACAAAAAAAGAAATAGAATCACATAAAAATAACACCAAATTTCAAAAGACCTTCAAGTTTCAGCAATCAATAAACAAGGTGAGTCCCCATGGGGAAGTGTCCATCAAGGGAGAAATGGAGATTTATTTACCTTTAATATCTTCAAGAAACAAAATCAAATGCTGTGATTCTTCATGGCAGCCTCTAGATTTTATTTTGACAAAATCCTTAGGCTAAAAAATCGATTGTTCTCTTAAAATTCCAATCAGAATGCTATAGTGCAACAAGATTTGCAAGGATTTTCCTTAAGATAAAATTTCCCCAAAGAAATACCTAACTTATAGCCACAATATGTAATCTCTATTTTTTAAGGATTTTATTGTTAGCACATCAAAACCCTGGGCAGAACTTTAAGATATCACACTTTCAATGGAATTCATGTTCTAACACGAGTCCTATCACCTCAGAGAATATGGTGACTTTTTTTTCTAGTTCCTCCCTCTAACTTAAGTGTTGAAACTGATGGAGTCAGCATCATTCAGTGAGCTGTTCACCACTAGTTGACTCTTAATTCACCTGGTTTTGAGTGAAAGATATGCTTAGCAGCTATAGGTAAGATGGTCAATGAGCACAGGTTACCTATCATGCATGGAATAAATGTCTTACCTGCAATGGTCTTCCAGGGGCTCTGGGACCACTCTAGGCCCTGTAACACCTTAGTCCTTGTTGGGTCACCACCACTTCATCAGCAGCACTGTCAGCATAATACAGCTCTGTTTTGATGGTTGGAGTGGTACCCTTAGAGCAGAGTAAGCCAGGCTGTGTTCCTTCCTTTGGCAATCCTAAATGCGGACCAGAGTGAGTGTGGGACACATAGTGAAGGAAGAAGCATCAGACCAAGACATGGAGACAGTACACTGGTGAATGCTCGAGTTCTGGAGTAAGATAAATCTGGGTCTGAATCCTGACTTCTCCACTACTGGCTGTGTGGCCACAGACACATCATTTAAGCTGTAGCTGTGTTTGTCCCTAAACTGAGGAGAGCATATCTTCTTTTAATGTAACTGGGGTTTAAGTTACGTGGCCTTTATAAGATTGTTAACAGAATCTGTAATGCCTTACTAAACATTTGTATTGTTTGGTCTGTTTCTGCTTTTGTTCTATTTATCATCATCATCATCATTATAATTTTCAATTTTATGGCTTCAAAATTCACAAAATCTGCTTCAATTTTTATTTCCTCCAAGAAATATTTTTTCATCTCTTCCCTTTTTCTTTTTTTTTTTAAGATTTTATTTATTCATTTGACAGACAGAGATCACAAGTAGGCAGAGAGGCAGGCAGAGAGAGAGGAAGAAGCAAGCTCCCCGCGGAGCAGAGAGCCGGATGTGGGACTCGATCCCAGTACCCTGGGACCATGACCTGAGCTGAAGGCAGAGGCTTTAACCCACTGAGCCATCCGGTGCCCCATCTCTTCCCTTTTTCATGTGAGACCTACTCTACCCCAAAGCCCTTCCTTATGTCCCTATGTTTGCCTTATCTGAGACAGCACCAACTCACAGAGTATAAAGATTTGATTCCATCTGTTTACATGTCCCTATCATATTAGCAGGGTACTTTATATGTATTAAGAGCTCAGTATTTTTTGTGGATTTGAATTGATACCAGATTTGTGTATAATCTGTTATGGAACTTTAGTGGTTCCTCATGTAGTTGCAAAACCACTACTTGAAATTTGAAGTCTTTCATTACCACTTTATAACATTGTTTATGGACCTATCAATGTGTCATTATGACTTAGATTTTGTTTTGGAATCAAGATGACCAAGCTTCCCCTTATGGAATCTCAGAATGCCTAAATCTAATTTTTCCCTTAGAAAACTGAAAACATTCCTCTGTGAATTACAGATTATGTTATTATGAAGTTGAAAATAAGTTCTTGATAAAATATGCTTGGAGAGACATCACAGGGTAATTTTTTAAGCATTCTATGAGCAAATATAAATGCTTTTATTTGGCCAATCTCTGATAACACAGTAATCTATTTGATACTTAGAATGGTGAAGGCTCTAGGAGCTTTATTTCTCTGTTCATGATCCTGTTTTCAAGGATTTGGAGAGTCTTGACATGACTTCACAAAGAATAAAACAACTCACAAGGTTGAGCATGATCTGTGGGACACATCTGGACCAATTCTGATTTCCAATTTGGAGTGAAAAATTGGCAAGTGATTCTTTATTTTTACCACATGTTATCAAGTTTTCCAGAATCAGGCAAACAGTTAAAAAAAAAAAAAAGCTGAATTTTATGGAAAGTAAAAGATTCCAGTAGATCACTCCTCAGGTACCTAAAGCAAAATGACAATGTTGGGAATATCAGAAAGAGTTTTGAACATTTGCTGCTTGAAATCACAAAGTAAGAAAGTAGAAAATAACCCAAGGACAGCTGAAACTGTCTTGGTGGGGGACAAAAACCACATGGACCTTACTAGGGGAAGAGGCAAGCGTTGAAGCGCCTGGATCCTGGGACCTTGTAGAATAATGCTTCGAAGACTGAAGCTACATCAGCAGACTTATTTTGTGAGTCCTAAAGGGGTATCTGTAGATTGTCTATGCCAAAGAATAAAATTGCAGTGCCATGAAATGAGAGCAGTTCTGAATAAAACACTAAGACAAGTGCTGAATATACAATCCCAATTAGACATAAATTTATTGCTCTTCTGCTAAGGACTCAAATATGGCACCCAGTGTGGTAGATTATGAATCATAGAATGTGAATCTGGATACCATTTAATCCAACTCTCTCCTTTTCTTTCTCTCTTTCTTTCTTTCTTTTTTAAGGGGAGGAAGCATCAATTCAGATGGAGTAAGGTGTTTGAAATATTTATTACATAATTCCAAGTATTGAAAGCCCAGAACAAATTAGTTGTAAGGCAATTAAAATGATCTCAATAACAGAAAACTATTTCAATAACTGAGGGCCATATTCATAAATAGCTTTGTTCAGGAGCTCAAACACTGTCACAAGGAATTTAACCATCTAGCAAATCTCGGATCATTTGCCTCCTCCCCAGGTGGGCTTTATTCCAAGCTTGAAGAATGAACAAAGTGATGTGGCAGGTTCTGCTTCACTCCTTTGAGGTTTGAGTGTAGCAGGAAATAAACTTACCTTCCACATGACCCTCCATCTGTGACCTCCACAGAAGCATGGTGCTTTGCTTTAATTAGGCCAGCTAGAGAATTAGTCCTTACTTGTAACCTAATCATTGTCGGCAGGAAGATATAAAGCAATAATTGGCTTAGATCTGACATGGAGTGGCTTTTAATGAAAACTGGTGTAACCACTCTGGAGAACAGTATGGGGGTTCCTCAAAAAGCTAAAAATAGAACTACCTGTGACCCAGCAATTGAACTACTAGGTATTTATCTAAAAGATACAAACAGGGGTACCTGGGTGGCTCAGTGGGTTAAGCCTCTGCCTTCAGCTCAGGTCATGATCTCAGGGTCCTGGGATTGAGTCCCACATCGGGCTCTCCATTCTGCAGGGAGCCTGCTTCCTCCTCTCTCTCCCTCTCTCTCTGCCCGCCTTTCTGCCTACTTGTGATCTCTCTGTGCTAAATAAAATATTTTTTTAAAAAAGATACAAACATAGTGCTTCAAAGGAGCATATGCCCTCAATGCTTATAGCAACACTGTCCACAATAGCCAAAATATGGAAAGAGCCCAGATATCCCCTGACAGAATGGATAAAGAAGGCATGTATATGGAATTCTTGCCATTTGCTATGATGTGGATGGAACTGATGGTATTACGCTAAGTGAAATAAGTCAGTCAGAGAAAGAAAAATACCATATGATTTCACTCCTATGTGGAATTTAAGAAACAAAACAGATGAACATAGGGGAAGGAAAGGAAAAATAAAATAAGATGAAAACAGAGAGGGAGGCAAACCATAAAATACTCTTAGCTTTAGATAATAAACAGGGTTGCTGGAGAGGATGAGATGGAAGGATAAGGTAACTAGGTGATGGGTATTAAAGAGGGCATGTGATATAATAAGCACTGAGTGTTACATGCAACTGATGAATCACTAAATTCTACTCTGAAACTAGTAATACATTATATGGTAACTAAACTGAATTTAAATAAAAAAAAAAAAAAGATGGAGGTGGGACTCAGATGCCATGGACTGAGAGTAGAGGAGGAGGGTGCCCCACTAAAAAAGAAAATATTTCCAGGAGAAAGTAGATACAAGCTGAGGGAGTAAGCAACTGTTAAATCAAGACTTAATCCGGATAAATTGTCAAGACTGTCACTAAAATACTGCATCTCTTAGAGTCTTTATATGAAAAACATACATAATCGTGGTAGGCTATATTTATTACTCACCTGTGTTTGGTGCTCTTCCTAGTGAGAGGACTGTACTCGGAAGAAACCTGGACTCTTCTTGTGAGCAGAGGCAACATGCAACACTTCTGAGTGGGAGCTTCAAGTGCCAGCACATATTTCAACAAATTTGCTCTTCCTTCTGCCATCATAATCAGCTAGAAGTCTTCTCCATGGAGTAACTGGGTGGCTCAGTCAGTTAAGTGTCTGCTTTTAGCTCAGGTCAGGATCCCAGAGTTCTAGGATCCAGCCCCACATCTGGCTATCTGCTCAGCAGGGAGCCTGCTTCCCCCTCTCCCTGCCCAACCTCCTAATCATTCTCTCTTTCTCTCTCTCTGTGCATATTTCTCTCAAATGAATAAATAAAATCTTAAATCTTAAATCTCCATTAACCTCATTCCCAGAAGTAAAGATGAATTGGAGCAGAGCTGCAGACAACACAGAAAGTACACAGAACATGAGAAAGAAATACATCTTTCTTGCTGTAACACACTAAAACTGAAGATTGCTTGTCATCACCATATAACTTAGCCTGACTGAAACAACATCCTAAAGACAATCACCAACTTCATTTCTCCTTCAGCATTTGTAAACCAAGAATCTTTTCTACTGCTTTTTAAAAATGTCATTGCTTCCAGCAAAGCTAGGGAAATCATTTTAATTTGCTGTCATGTTATTTTGGTTGGTAAAATTAACCATTTTAAATTTTCTCCGTATCTAATCTGAAATATCCCACATACTAGCTGTAAGACCTTGGACAAACTTCTTTATCCATTAGACATTTTATTCTTTCTTTTTTTTTTTTTTAAAGATTTTATTTATTTATTTGACAGAGAGAGATCACAAGTAGGCAGAGAGGCAAGCAGAGAGAGAGGAAGGGAAGCAGGCTCCCCACCGAGCAGAGAGCCCGACGCGGGGCTCGATCCCAGGACCCCGGAATCATGACCTGAGCCAAAGGCAGAGGCTTTAACCCACTGAGCCACCCAGGCGCCCCGAGACATTTTATTCTTTAACTCTGAAATACTGTGTTTGATCACTAGATGATGTCCAAAGTTACCTCCACCAATGAGTTTCTATGGTGCCATGAGTTCATACTTTTTATTCCTTTAGAGGATGTACTATAATTTGTAGTTATTATGCATCCTTTTGTTGTTGAGGTCAGGGACTATTTCTGCCCTTCTTACCACTGCACACCCAGTGCCTAGCACAGTGCCTTATACATAGAATGAATCATGTAGTTATTTGTTTTCTTATAAATGTTATATGGGTCTTTTGGCTTAAATAAAATACTATTTAGATCAATAGCTTTGAACAGGCGTTATTTTGTATTTGTCTATGCTAAATGTCATCAATGTGTCATGTCCAGATATAATACATAGCATGTCTTATATAAACATGTATCTTCATAAAATCAGAAATATACATCTCCCTTGGTGTTGACAGTGAAAAAAAAAAACAACAAAACAAACACAACTGTAGAAATCATTGCAAATCAAAGAAAACAGTTAACCTCACAGGTCTAGCTTGCTATAAATTAATGTATGTGAATGTTTATGAGTTAATATTCAATGGTAGGCACACATACTGCTAGGGTTTTGTTGTTGTTGTTGTTGCTGTTGTTTTTTGTTTTCAACTCACTCATTTTTTAAAAAACTCGACATTGATAAGAAGCAAAATACTAATAATGGTTGCATTCTTAAGCAATTCCCCCTTTTGCCTCTAGATGTCCCACCTGGAATTCTCATGGTAGATCTTCTGATGCAGTGTCCCACTATAGGCTTGGCTGAAATGTCACTTGGGAACTAAAACAGTAAACCATGTGAATTTAACTGCAGTTGGGTCAAAACATTCCATCAGTTTGTTTTTTTTTTAAAACTTTTTGGAAAAATTCAAATAACAGATGGTGGGAGAATAGGCAGATTTATGAGAAAAAATGACTTTGTATTAGTCATTCTGATGAGCCACATCCCAAGGAGGCCTTGCCTTTTTGGCTATGATGAACAGTTTCCAGGTGTAACCCTTGATGTTGGGAAAGTGATATTTAAGACAATGGTCATCAGCCCATTTTAGCAGCTTTTTTTTTTTCTACTTCAAAAGTAATTCATACCACCTACATCCCAGTAGTGAGACATGGAATACAACATATTAATATACGCCTTTAGGATATGACTTATAGAAACATAATGGTGATTTTAGCTTAGGAACACTGATTCTACAAGTTCAACCAGAAGCAAAAGTAATAGTTTAATTTGAGACGATAAGAAACACTTTCGCAATAGGCCAATAGAGTTTATTTATTAGGATTTTTGAACATAGGTAATCAGAAATATGTCTCCCACAAATATTCCTATTAGTAAAAAATGCTTTCCCAGTAACATATATTATACAGACTAATATATATTATATTTTCAAATCCTATGATAATATTTAGTATATAAGGGAAATGTGAAAAGACAGATGACCTAAAATGGTTTAGAAATAATATCACATTTCATGGGACGCCTGGGTGGCTCAGTTGGTTAGGCAGCTGCCTTCGGCTCGGGTCATGATCCCAGTGTCCTGGGATCAAGTCCCACATCGGGCTCCTTGCTCCACAGGGAGCCTGCTTCTCCCTCTGCCTCTGCCTGCCTCTCTGTCTGCCTGTGCTCGCTTGCTCTCTCTCTAACAAATAAATAAATAAAATCTTTTTTTAAAAAATAAATAAATAAAAAAGAAATAATATCACATTTCAGATGATATTCAAACTATTTCAAAGTAGTTTAGCAAAGTAGCAATAGAACATAGTGACATGGGTATATTTATATATGCTCAGCCTCTACCATAAAAGCTAGATTTCTCTAATGTGAGAGAAGGGTATAGTCTTCCTGTTCCTGAAATAGGCTGGCAAAAGCAGACAATCAATATCTGTTTATTGAAAAAAAAGCAATTAATGAAAGGTGAGCACAATCTGATTATTTTCTTGACTATTTGCCAAAGAAATGTTTTCTTTCTTTGTGTATTTTCATCATACTTGGCTTAAATTTCTAGGTCTTAAATTTGTTTTGTTTGTTTTATTTTGGGACTTGCAGACCTAAAGAATAGTTTAGAATGACTTTTGCCAATCATTTTGATTTGAGTTCAAATCAGACACCAATTAAGCTAGCAAAATGTATGGATCTCAAATTATTTGGCGTAACTACTCATTGGCAGAACCAAAAATAGTAAAAATCCCAGCGTGCCCCATGTTCCATACACTTCTGTTTGGATCATTTAAGTTATAGCTACAACACATCACTTCCATATTTAAAAGTATTTTCAAAATCATTACAAACTACATGATTATCTATAAATTTTTTCTGGGCTCTCTCCAGGCTAGTCCCATCACCCTTCCCAGCCTTTTCTTCCTCTAATAATTACAAAACAGTCTAAGATCTTTTCCTGTCTTTACCTATTGTGGTGAATTGTTATTTAACTCAAATACTGCCTACTTCATGATTCCTGTTCTGGTTTACTCAGGTAGACATGATCAAATCCATCTCCACTTACAGAAATTGAAGAACAATTGTTTGCTTACTTGTCTCAAGTTGTTAGCTTATCACCTCAAGAATTCCTGGTGAAATCTGAAACTTGCTCCTGGGCAGTGAGGGTAGGGAGAGACAGAAGAAACAAGCAGATCCTTCCAGGTTGGAAGGTGGGTAGGGAGAGATGGAAGAAACAAGTGGACTCTTCCAGGTTGGTAGGAGAGAGTTTCAAAAGGCAAGGGAATTGACATCTGAGGCTTGACTTGGGAAGCTGTAAGACAGGGAAATCTCTGCATCTGTCCATCAGAATCTGAAAAGTTTATACAGAGGCCTTAATGGGGTTCAGTCATGCATACTGTCCAGATGGCCCTAATAGCACTTTTCTCTCCCAAGGCTACATCCTTGAAATGGTTCCTAGTGTGGGAATAGATGGTGGGACATTCTTTGAAATGAATGTCTCTGAAATGACAGGGACAGTGGTGAGGAGCCTTCCATGGCCAGAGTCTACCTCTCAAGTCAACTGGCATTCACATTCTCCTGATGATCTCCTCCAACACAAAATTTTGTCTAGATTTTAAGGTCACTGATGTCAATAACCAACTTACTCCTCAGAAAATTGCTTGATCTTCAACAAAAGTTGGTTGAAAATTTTGAATTATATTTGTTAATTTACCAAGTAAAGAAGTTGATGCAGTCAACCTTGTTATTGGGAGGAAGAATGGGATAGTTCTGATAAGTTACTAGGAGGAAGTAAAACACCAGTTAAGAAGAAAGAAAGAGAAGGACTAAGAGAAATTAGTGAAAAAGACAGAGATTAGGGAATATAAATAAAAAGGAAAAACAAGAAGAGGTCAAATAGAATGAGCAGCAGTAAAGATAAGCCTTTCTTTAACCCCTGAATAATATTATTTCTGGGATCTTCTGTCTTAGCTCCATCTTTTCTTCAAACCCCAACTTAGTTGACAGCTGTTCACCTGGATTTGACCAGCCTTTAAAGTTGAGAATGTAGCTAGGGACCAGCCAACAATCAGTCAGTGCTCTGCAGGTCGTTAAAAGTGAGGATGTCAAGCCAACTCCTGCTCCCTTGTCCCTTTCCCTGCAGATGATGATAAGCTGGTAGCTTCAGTTATTCTGACCCAAGTGGAACCTACTTTTCAGAGCATATTCTGAGTTATTGGTCTGTGGGGCAGCTGGAATTTTCTGGGAGATCTATATCGAAATCCAGGAGCATACCTTTACTTATAAAACTGGTAAGTATTTAAATTTCAAAACAGTTGTGAATGATTCACTCAGATTTACCTTGGTCTCAGGTTTCAAATTCTAAAGGATGTCTATTAGGCTAGAATTCTCACAGAACTCTTCCAGGTGTAAGCTTCTATATTCTATTCTGGAAATTAAAGCAGGGATATGAAATCTAATCTCTTAATCATAATGGCTCAATTAAATTTTTTCTCTGTTACTAATGTAATAATAATTATAGATACATATTTATATCTCAGATATAATTTAATTTTAAAAGAAACACTAAAGAATTTGAAGTAGTTGTCAGACTTTAAACTTTTAGCTTTTCAATAATATCAGAAAATGAAATAAGCTTTGATTTCTTCATAAATTCAATGCATAAAAATTTATTGAAAATATACCATGAGCCAACCCCACTAGGTACTTAGAATGTAGTGATGAAGGAAACACTCTGCCCACCACCTCAAGCAGTTGCTAGGACTGACTTAAAGGCTAGCAGGTCTAATCCAATCATGCATTTTGGAAGTAATTGGACACCAGTGATTTTACAGCACTAATCCACAGTCATTTAACTTTTTTCTTTCGTTGAAGCAATAAAATCTGCTTTTTAAAAACATTACAAGGATGCTTACAATAGGAAATATATTTTCATTAGAACATTAAATGGTTCACTTATAAATGCAACTAAGGTTTGAGAAATACAGGTAGCTTGTTGAGAATACAGAAAAAGTAAATTGGAGCTGATACAACATTTATGATTTATTTTTAGAACTCTGTAAGAAGCCTTCTTGGACTTAATTAGAATAAGCCATACATGTGTCATGTTAGGGTTTTGACAGAAACAGATGCTTCTTTCAAATTATATAATTGAAGACTTTTCAAGAAATATATTTTTTTTCTTTACGAGTGGTGTAGACAAAGAAAGGATGGATCATCACACAAGGGATAAATGGCTCTGGGGAGCTGTTACAACCAACCCCTTCTCCCGAGTAGAGAGATGGGTTCCTTAAATACGGAGAATGTGTATGGATGGGGCTGCCTGGGAACACTAGGGTCTTTGGCAGAGTGATGGAGCCAACCTGTGGCCACTTGGGTAAGGGAACAGCCAAAAAGAGATACCCTAGCCACATTCTCCTCCTTCAATTCAGTCTACTACCAGTGCTTCCCATTGGCCCAACCCACAGAACGCCAGAGAGCAAGGTGGTTCACTGATTGCCATAGAGCTCCAGCTTTTGCAACATAGAGCGATGTGGAGAACGCTGGTGTAGGGATCTGGACAAGAATATGGAGGACATCCAGAACAATATGGTCATTAGAAGTTATTAAAATGATGTCTGGGTGCTCTTTTTAGTTCAACATTGAAAAATTATTTCCATAACACAAGTTTATGAATTTCTATTTTATTTTATTTCCAAGGCGATCTTTAAAATTCCAGTTGTTATTATAATCACTCATTTCAGTAGACTGTGAAAATATCTGAACCCATCTTTCCAGATGTTATTTACATATCACAGGGAAGACGGGGTTTTCTCAAATGTTAGTGAAAAATGTCACCTTTGTAATTATTTAATAATTATGGAAGTGTTTCTCGGTCTTGGCATTGCAGCATGACATACAGTAAGCACTTCAAAACTGAGCAGAAAGCATGAAAGGAGATAAAGTGTATATTCACATACAGGGGTCATCACAAGTTTTCCAGGGTGGTTCATTTTAAATCATAGAAATAAACAGGCTTGCTTTCTGTAATATTAAATGTATTACACAATAATAATAAGGTAATACCAAAAAAGACCAAAGCAAATCAAACCAATAGTACACGGGTTTTTATTAGCCTCAGTAGTCCTAACATCTTATGAATATTAGCAGAATACATGGCCTGAATTTCTTTTCGAAAACAGGTCATTATGATTATGTTTATTTTGCTCTTTTTGCTCTTCTTTGTACCTTGCTTATCCCCAAATTAAAATGAAGAAAAATTCTGTGTTCTGTAAATTTTTGAAAGTAATATGCTTGGTGATGATACAAATAACTGCTCATTTTTAATGAATAAATTGCTTTGTTTTGCTTTGCTTCTGTTAACATTTTTTAATCAACACACACCCTTTATGCATGATCTAGCTTGGATCAAACTGCAGGCTCTATCAAGGGCAGTGTATTTGGCAAAGCAATTCCTTGCAGTTCCACATAACATATATTAAATACGTATCAAATATTTTGATATGACTTGGCCAGTTCAGCACCACTAGCAAACCCTTTATAAGAAAGGCCACAATGTCACGTTGGCATGAAAATAGAATCTGGGCTGAGACATGGAGAGAAAAATACAGTTCTCTTAAGGTCAAGGGCAACAGCTGAGCAGTGCTGGGGCTACCTGCTTCAAAGGATACAGTGTTTTGTGTTTATAGATTAAATGTTGGTTTCTAAGGGGGGGAGGGTGGTCATAGGAGCAAATATCCCTGACACCCAAACAAAATAATCCCAAATAAAATGGATGATGTAGCCCATAGTAAAAAGGGAGTTAACTATTCATGGGAAAAAATGCATGACCTCACCCTTTCAGAATACACTGTGATTCATCAGCAATTGCCAGCTTTCTTGCCTGCTTGCTGTGACTTCACAGCTCCGCCCCCTTCCCTTTTGCTCCCAAAGTTAGATAACTTCATTGTAGGTGCTAGGGGTTTGAGAAAGAGGGTTAAATTTTTGGAAAGCCCTTGGTTTACGGAACTAGATTTCCAGTCAATAATTTAGAGACACCCTCTTGAGGAAGAACAGACTTCTCTCAAGAGGTAAATATTAGATTTGTTTCTTTATTTTATTTTATTATTATTTTTTTATTTATTTGTCTCAGAAGAGCTGTGTATTGTCTTGGTTGAAAAAGCAGCCACTGTGTTCATGAGGGAAACATAATAGGAATAATATAAGGAAATGTGTTTAAAAGCAGGAGGAATCAGCTAAAAATATCATTACAAGCAGGCTGTTATAATTATAAATTGTCACACTTGCAAAAACCTTGAAGGGCTATCAGTCCATCTCCTTCTTATGAAAAGCCACCATAGTTTAATCAAGTAACTATGAAACCACTGCATGGAAATTGCAACCAAATTGTTTGTGCGGTGTTATGTATCTAAGGAAACAAATGTGGACTTCTAGAATTACATTATTAGTTTCTTTGGAGCCCTGTGCACTTCAAAGATTTTTCAGAAACTAGTAATACTATGTTACACTCTGTGGGTGGAAGCATCAGATCTTTGCTAGTCTTCTTCTCATCTATGGACCTCCTGGTTAGTTCATGAGTTCTGGATTCTGCCATGTGGGTGTGGGGGAAGAGCAAATCTCCTATTTGTTCCACCAGACCTCTACAGCTTTATACAGAGGGTGATAAAACCCTCATGGTGAAATGAAGGTTTTCAGCTACATGCTGTGGGTGAATAGTATAAATGGCGCCATGGTACCTGAGGTCCAGCAGTGGTAGGCCTGGGATCCATCCGTACTTTTTGTTGGGAATCCCTGGGCCCTGAGGGCTACACTTTGAGAAACATGACACTCCATGTTTTTGTGTTGGAAGACTGACTTTTTGAAATCAAATCAAGCCAATAGATTTCCATCTATGCTAACAGAATCCTTTCTCCAAGAGTCATTTCATGCCGCTCAGAAGTGAGTGATTCAGTCCCATCCAAGCACCTGGGATAACCCTGGCCCTCAGGAACTCCAGGCAATCTCCCTAAAAGCCATTAACAAGTAGTGATCTGAGGAGGGTGGTTGAGAAAGGTTACAAATTCCATATTAGCATTGTCTCCTCATTCAGCTGGTTTAATGGCTCCCCTATAGATGAAATCCTCATTATGAGCAACCCCCCTCAACCCCACCCTGGGACCTGGGTAACTCATAAACCTCATGATATGATCTCATGCCTTTGGAACAGCAGTGAGTATGTGGAGAGGTGAAAGTTGGGGCAGGATTTTCCATAGTCCCTCTCTTATTTCAGAGGTGTCTGTGCATATGTCTATGGTCTGTGGGTCTCTCATGATCTGTACCCACCCACATTTCTACTTGGCTCTTGGCCATAGTGTTGCTGCCTGGGCAGATAAAACATTTGTTTTCCCTTTGAGAGCTTTCCTTTCTGCTTTATTTGCACTTCTATCATTCTGCACCCTAGTGATAAACCCCATCTGATTCAGACTGGCTGCTTACATTCTACACCGTCAGCACTATATTCATTGATACAAGTGGGCTGAGTGAGTATAAATATCCCTAGGTCTTTTCCTGAGGTTGTCTGACCAACCAAATTACACATTATCTCCAGGAGACTGTTATTTTCTTAGGGAACTCAAATCTGGGATCACCCCAATAGGCTTAGCATAACCAATTCATTACCTGGGTGTTAAAGGCAATAGTGCTTACTTTTTGTAGTCAACGGTATTTGAGGTATAGTTTATGTACAATGAAATTCCCATGTAAAATGTGCAAGTTGGTGACTTTTGGAACTTTTTTATTTTGAAATAATTATAGATACACGGGAAGTTGCAAAAAGAGTACAGAGTCCCATATATTCTCCACCCAGATTCCCTCAATAGTTACATCTTACAGAATTACAGCCTAATTCTAAGACCAAGAAAGTGATATTAGTATAAAGTGTGTGTATAATTCTGTCATTTTATCACATGCAGATTCATCCTATCACCACAAAGATTTAGCACATGCTACCCTTTTTTAGTCAAAACCATTAATTTCCTTTAACCACCCTAATCCCTGATAACCACAAATCCGTTGTTTGTCTCTGTAGTTTTGTCATTTCCAGAATGTCCTATAAATGGAATCATACAGAATGTGACCTTTTGAGACCAGTTTCTATGACTCAACATAACACCCTTCAGATTCATCCACACTGTTGTGTGTGAATTTTTTTTTAAATTGCTAAGTAGTGTTCTAATCTAGGTCTATTTACATATTGAACTTTTCTATATACTTTTCTATATACCTAATGGTTTTGAGGTGGCTTATATTGAGTTATATATCAAAACTAAGGAAACACAAATACAAAATGGCTAGTATTAAAAATAGAAAGCCCTACTAAGCTAACCTTAGTGGATGATAACATTGTCACTATGCTGAAGTTTCAGAATGAGCTTGGAAATTCCTGGCATCCAGGTTAAAAAAAACAAAAACAAAAACACATGATAAATGGCATAGCTCTCATTATTAGAAACAAGGAAACCTGCCAGTTCTTCGATGGAGAGAACTTTTCTAAATCTGAAATAAATAACTAGGGAGCAGTTTTACATAGACCATATTGATATAATGGGTGGCATTCTCAGTAATATTTCTACAACAAATGCAAACATGGATTTTGCTCAGCTGGCTGCTTTTCACTGTGACTTGGTCACAATGCCAAAAGCAAAGCATTCAGGGGTGTTTCCATAAAACCAACACAACAAGACATATTACATGTCTAGCCCTTCAGTACAACCTCAAGAAAGCTAGAGTGGAGCTTCTATGGTCCCATATGAGGAAATATGCCATATTAGAGGGTCAATGCCAGTGCACCATCTGTTTCACCAGGAAATACAGCATGAGTACTATATGAGACAGAAATGTGTAACTTCAGGTTGAGGGCCAATGTACCCCAGATGTGAGATAGTCCTACATAGCTATCAGAGCCTGATGCTATTAATCCTTGACCTTCTTTGCACTAATTCCAAGCTTATCAAGGCAACTTTGCAATTCAACTTGCAGTGTAGATATGCTTACAGGAAGAGAAGGGTGCTGGCCATGTCAACAGACATACCCCAGTGCTCTTGACATTACATTTCTCATTGTAAAATTTGTATTCTTGTGTAAATATATTTCTGGAGAGTTTGATTACTGGCATATCCCAACCCCAGCTTCTTCCTAGAGATGTATCCTTCTTCACTTGCTGAACAAATTAAGCTTCCGAGATGAAAGAGTTTCAGACCCTGAAACATGGAGAAATCATCAAAGCCAATGGCACTTTGTTCCTCTGATGACACTTCTGATCCCACAGCATGTCCTTTTTTCAGACATTTACAGTTACATGTGATTAGCATTAATATTTTACTCACAATTCTCAATTTGAGGTCGTGATTAAAGTTAGCAGACTCCTAGAGCATCCCTGTCTAAGACAGTGAAGCTCCTTACCTCTCTCTATACTAACCCCATCTCAACAATGGGGCCAGATTCAGTCCTCTTCCCTGTCACCATGAACCATCCCTTCCAGCAAACTCACCTCTAAGCAATACGAATTGTAGCAAAGATTTTGTGGGGAACAGCTGGAGAGTCTATGTGCAAACCATACAGAAACAACACTTCCTTTTGACTTGTTTGTTATTTTTGCATCCCTCAAATTCCCACTTCGACAGCTTCCACATCCCCAGAAAGGTGAGTCCAGTCTTCTGTTCACCCCTCAGACCCATCAGGTCAGTGTTCCCTAGACTAAATATCCTTGTGGTGAATAAAACCCTCTCTTTCTTGTGTTGCTATGTGTTCTCTCTCTCACTCCCTGGTTTTGCTTGTATGACTATGGTTACTTCTAATTTATAATCTACCTTCTATACAATTCCTGCCAAGAAAGACATTTTAATCGTTTTCTATTACTGCATGATAAATGGCCACATATCTGGCACTGTAAAATAACACAAATTTATTATCTCACTGTTTCTGTAAATGTGAGCATGGCATGGCCAGATTCTCCACTCAGAGTCTGACCGGGATGAAATTAAGATGTTACTTGAGGCTGCAGTCTCATCTGGGCTCATGGTCCTACTCCAGGATCACTGACATTGATCAAAGCAGAATTTATTTCACTGAAGTGGCAGGTTGGAGGTCCCATTTTCCTTCGAGCTGATGGCCAGAGATAGCTCTCAGCAACTGGAGGCTGCCTTAAGTTCCTTGCCGTATGACTCCCATAGATAGTTTACAACCTATGTCACTTGCTTCCAGGCTAACTAGTCTCTCTGACTTACTTTTCTATAACATGCCAGAGAAAATTCTCTGCTTTTAAAGGATGCATGTAATGAGGTCAGCCCCATCCAGATAATCTCTCTGTCTCAAGCTCTACTGATCTGTAAAATTCCTTAACTATAGTGCCTCGATGAGTGTACTAATAAACTGTGAAAAATTGTGTACATGATGCATCTGGGACTCTTGGAGGGACCATCTTAGAATTCTGCCTACCAATCAGGCTTATAGTGAAATGAATAATGAATAAATTTAGGGGTCCTCATTTGAAAAGTTTTTGCCAGGTCTCTAGGGGAGGCCTAGCTGGGGGTTCACATGGTCATATCTTTCTTTCTTTCTGTATTTGTAAAAGTAATATACTTTACCCATATGAAATTGATGCAATTCTAATCCACTCTAAAGTCCCTCTGTTTTTAATTTCATCATGGTATTTTGGGGATCTATCTAAGAAGAAGTTGGGGATACTTTCCATTTCTGTGTAGTGGGTTATTTTTGTAAGGTGCCCAGTTACTTCTCTGCACTAGCTGGGAACAGCTTCCAGGAATGCTCTTGCTGTTCAAAATGTTCACCCATGACATTTGGCATAACACAAAGTTGTATATCCAAGGTGGCATTGCAATATGAACGAAACTCATGGGAAATATGTGAAAAGAGAAAGAGGAAAAATAGCTTTAGAATATATGGAGCTGGAAGCTAGTCCACAAAAAATAATTCAAAAATCAGAAATGTAAAATTACAAGTGGAGATTTTGTTTCTCATCAAAGTCTAGATGATAGCAAAGTTTTCTACTTTCAGGAATATCCTTAGTAAGGGAGCATATTGAGTTATAAATTCATAACATATTTTGGAAATGTAATATTTAGTAAAGATTGAATATACCATTTTACTTCTAACTTGAAAAGATGTTTAAGAAAATTTTATGGAGAAATTAGAGACATAGAGCTTGAATATGTATGATGTGTATCTTCTTTAACACATTTAAATTTATTGATTAAAGAGTTGAAAAAATTCTGATAGATATTAAGGAAATATGAAATAAAAGTAATAAAGATGAGCAATACAATAGAAATGATTTCACAAATTGAGAACAAAATTATAGCCAAAACACATACAGGTTATTCAAAAAGTAGTAATTCACTAAAAGGAAGAGAAAAATTTTAATGGACTTAGTTAACAATTTCTTGGGATTTTTGATAACCTAATTAATGAAGAAGGGTGAATCATATATAAATACTGAGAAAAGACTTAAACTTCTTGTCGACTGTACACAAATTGCTGCCATGGATAAACAAAAATGTAACAAGCACAAGAATAATTAACTTGAAACTTGAAAATCCATGAAATTTTGCAGCTATGACAAGAACTTGAAAGAGGCCTCCTAAATCTGATAACAGTTTCAAAACTTGCATGACCTTGGGCACTTGGATGGCTCAGTAGTTAAGTGTCTGCCTTTGGCTCAAGTCATGCATCCTGGGCTAGAGCCCTGCATTGAGCCATGCATCAGGCTCTTTGCTTTCCCTCTCCCTCTGCTGCTCCTCCTGCCTGTGCTCCCTCCCTGTCTGTCTGTCTGTCTCTGTCAAATAAATAAATTTTTTAAAAAATCTTAAGAAAAAAATACTTGCATGACCTTAACAATTAAATATAAAAAGAAGTTGGCTATCCATAAGAATTACTGCATTTTTTTCTATTTTCAATAGAAAATATTTCAAAATATTTCAAAATATTTCTGTTGTATGAAGAGATGCTCAAAGAATATGCAGCCAAATCAGCAAAGCACTGAACAACAACTCCATTGGACATTTTGATTTTGATTTACTTTTGTCCCCCTGACAACTGGAGGTCTCTTTAGAACGTTTTTGCTAGCTTTGTAGGTCTGCCCTCATGCTCAGCTCCCTACTCCCATCTGTCCTTGAAGTGGGCGATCCTCATCCTTTTGCCCTGGAAAGAGTGGTCATTTGAACTCTTTGAACTGCCTTATTCTCCCCTTTGGGGATCAGTGCCAACTGGCTGACTCTTTACCCAACCTTTCTAGAATTTCCAGTAAATTGTATATTTTCTATATTATTAAATGTGTATCTAAAGAAAACGTCAGTTTAGTCACTGCTCCAAATGCACCAAAATCCTAATGCAATTAATTTCATCCTATTTTCCCCACAAGAAAAGATGAAAAGAAAAAAAAAAAAGCAGAAAAAGAGAGAGAGAAATGAAATTATTATACCTTTACTAATTCTTTCTAGGAGCCACAAATTGTTTTCTTCTATATTATCTTTGATAAAATCCAATGTCTGTATATCTTAGGAAGCTTTGTTACATCACTGAATTTTAAACAGGTTATTCTTAACCACTTATCTAATAATCATGGGCTCAGATATTACATTCAACTTTGTATGGGAGCTTCCTTATACAAAAATGTAAGTTTTTTACCAGTAGATAAATGCATCTGAAGGTATTTATCTGTATCTTTCATTTCTCTAGAGAACGAAGTTATTTAAAGAGTGATTTTTCATCTCAACTAACATGTAATCAAGATATGTCTTACGTATCTTATTTTTTTTTTACTTTATTTAAGCTTTATTTAAACATATGATGTAACCCCACCACCCTCACCCAACCCCTCTTCCCCCCACCCCCCTCAGTTTGTTTTATGACATTAAGAGTCTCTTTTGGTTTTTCTCCCTCCCGATCCCATCTTCTTTCATTTTTACTTTTCCTACCACCTTAACTCCCACCCCCGTTGCATCTCCACTTCCTCATATCAGGGAGATCATGTGGTAGTTGTCTTTCTCCAGTTGACTTATTTCGCTAAGCATAATACGCTCTAGTTCCATCCATGTCGTCGCAAATGGTAAGATTTCATTTCTTTTGATGGCTGCATAGTATTCCATCGTATATATATACCACATCTTCTTTATCCATTCATCTGTTGATGGACATCTAGGTTCTTTCCATAACTTGGCTATTGTGGACATTGCTGCTATAAACATTCGGGTACACGTGCCCCTTTGGATCACTACGTTTGTATCTTTAGGATAAATACCCAGTAGTGCAATTGCTGGGTCATAAGGTAGCTCTATTTTCAATTTTTTAAGGAACCTCCATGCTGTTTTCCACACTGTTGGTGGGAATGTATCTTATTTTTTTAATAGAGAGCTTTCAACTTTTTTTTTTAAAGATTATATTTATTTATTTATTTGTCAGAGAGAAGGAGAGAGAGAGAGCACACAAGCAGGCAGAGACGGAGAGAGAAGCAGGCTCCCTGCCGAGCAAGGACCCGGATGCAGGACTCGGTCCCAGGATCCTGGGATCATAACCTGAGCCAAAGGCAGCAGCCTAACCCACTGAGCCACCCAGGGGTCCTGTGTCTTATGTGTCTTAAGGTGAGGACTGAAAGAAGACAAGAGAACAAGAATGGTGAAGAAAAAAATAATCAATTAATTATATCTGGCATTTAAGATTCTTTATCTATCTATTTATTCATTTATAAATAAAATTTACCTTCCCCCTTTTTGTTCTGAAATGGCATTGCTACTTATGATAGTTTGCCATGAGATCAAGAATCAGAACACTGTTTGGCTAAACCATCAATATCTGTCTTGGTTTGCCACCATCCAGAATCAGAACACTGCAAAAGTGTGTAGACTTCCCACTGTTTACTGAAACAACTTTCTTGTTAACCATGGCAAAATATCCAGCTCTGAAAATACTCTTCTGAGAACCCCCATGAACTCACCGCGACTCCAGCATAATGCACACTTAGAAGGATTTCTGTGGGTCTTTGAAAATTTGTGGTTTATCACAAATTGCCAAAAACTTGCCTGCAGTACTGTTTATCAGCACTAAATTATTTCAAGCGCTCTTCCTGTTAAAGCTTTTAATGTTCAGTGTGACTCCTTATGCTAATGTTATATTTATCACTGGTATTTCTGCTCCCACAAAACAAAGCACATTCATAAAACCTGGATTTTGCACAAAGGTTGCTTTTTCTTAACCATTGCATTTAAATTGATTCATTCTAAGTATTTCCTCTGTATTCCTATAAATCTGATACGGAGACTGTTTGAATGGATCAGTCACTGAAATGAATCAGATAATGCGTTACACATTAAGGCAAAGTAAATTTAACCTCCCGCTAGTAAAAATGGATTTGGATGTGTGTGGTTTTTGCATAACATGCAATCTGTTGTGTTTGATCTCCTCTTTGGGGGTAGGGGTAGCAGAGGTAGTCTACACACAAATACACCAACTGAATATATGTTTATGCAGGCAAACAAATGATCCTTTTTTCTTCCAGCAGGCTTCTAACCCCACCTCTGATTCCAAGCAAGGCCACAATCTCTGGGTGGAGTTCACCTACATGACTAGGCACAACATTTCTACATATAATTCTGAAAGAGGTATTTACTGTATAATTTTATTTGGGAAAAAAAAAGATAGTTGATGTCTATTCTTACTAAGGTCCATCATGTATGGAGATTATGTTTTCAAATAAATGATTGTGGATACTTTCGAAAACTAAATGCATAGTTCTTCCACATTTTAAGTTATACCCTTCATAGACACTATATTATCATGGATGGAAGTGTTAATAAATAGAGAATTATAGAATCGTGTCTAGATTAACAGGCACAGATGGTTCGACCAGTTGGACTGACTGGAGAGGTTTGTTCAGTTCAATAGTTGAACTAGTCAAAGGAAAATTCCAGGAGAAGGAATTGTTGACAGTGAAGTGAGTTAAAGTAATTGAATTGTTTATATGTGAGAACATGAACTATTCATGAAGCAAAAGTCAAAATTACCTTGAAATTAGATCTCAACATCTTGATTGTACAGATTTTGGCATTTTTAATTACATACTCCATAAAATTCATTCATAAAATTCTTCCATAAATTGTCATTTGTTAATCTCATGGGAAGGTATTATCTGCTATCTTTGCCATTTATTGTTGCAATCCATGAGGTCAAGAGAAAGAAATCCAGCACTGAGGTTCTGAATTATTGGTGCCATTCTGAAAATGTTCTTACTGGAAAGCTGATGACCCCATTTAAAAAAATAAACACTCTTATTATGTAACTTGTTAAGGACTGGAGAGGACTACCATATAACATAGAGTTACTACTAATACTTGTGCTAGTCATAAATATAATAACCTACAAAGTCATGCAAATAAAATTCCTATTAACCATATGAGTGAAGAAAATATATTTAAAATTCAATTCAAATCTATAAATGCATACTGAATATTTATTTTTATCGAAAAACATTTTGAAAAATTTAACAACAATAAAACTCAGATCCTGTCTCTCTTTCTAAGGTCATTGTAATCTAATGATAAAGTCCTAGGAAGGCAGTTTTCCCAGTTTAGGTCTAACAGATCAAACCAAAGATTTGCTTTTGGGAGATTTGAATGTGAACAAAAGGCATTTCTATTCCTCAGTAACCCTAAAAGCTTACCTATTTCTTTCTTTTTTTAAAATATTTTATTTATTTATTTTATTTGAGAGAGGGAGAGGAGGAACAGAGGGAGAGGAGAAAGAGAATCTCAAGAAGACTCCACACTGAGCACAGAGCCCAATGCAGGACTTAATTACATACCCTGAGATCATGACCTGAGTCATAACCAAGACTTGAGTGCTGAATTGACTGAACCACCCAGACATCCCAAAACTTACCTATTTCTAACAACAGAATTCTGATATCATTTATTTAATTTTTAAAAATTGGGGTTTTTTTTTGTTTTAAATTAAGACCCACAATAGTTTTTGGTTTTGTTTTTTGTTTTGTTTTGTTTTTCTTGCCTAACATGATCTACTTTATTTTCCAGGTATAGGAATTTACCTGTGGTTTATAGGATTTGAACATTGTTTCATACATCTTTCACAGCTTGTTTGATAATGTGAAAGAGAAAAAGTGGCAAAGAAGTGGTACACTTTCAGTATCAAGAAAGTGGAATTTAATATTTTATTTGTTTTATTTATATTAATTATTTTAATTACATTCTAATAGTTTATTCTTCTTTAAAAATATTTTATTTATTTACTTTGGAAAGAGAACACAGGGAGGGGTAAAAAGAGAGGGAGAGAATTTCAACCATACTGTGCTGAGCATAGAGGCCCATGCAGTTTTGGATCCCACAACCTTGAGATCATGACCTGAGCCAAAATCCAGTCAGACACTTAACCGACTGAGCCACCCAGACACTCCTATATTTTATTCTTAAGTAATATTTTCTTATTTGGGTTTTCTAACTTTTGATTATGGTAAAATTTGAGCAGTTCTATTCTCTATGAATAATTTTCTGTCTGGTAGAATGCCTTATTCAATGGTGTTAAATTCTGGAAACAATATGCTAATCCTCATAAACCATCATATTTTCTATAAGCATGTTATAGTGCTATCAAATATTTTGTCCACATATCTTAAAAGTAGGTTGCCTTGGACTTGACGTAAGAGATATTTGGTGTAAGAGATGTTACATGGTACAGAATGAAGTGTTCTTCTGCAAAGAATGGGCACTTTAAACAGAATGTGGGGTTTTATCTCTGAAATAGAGATCTCAGGTGCAATAAATCATTTGCAAACTATGACTTCAGTGTGTTAGTATAAGGTCATTTCATCCTTACTTTTTTGGTTTTTGTTTTGGTTTATGTGTGTGTGCATATTTGGCTTATCTAGGTACCTAGTTGCACTTTTTAAGAAAAAACACTAACATATCCAAGACAACTTGCTTTTACATTCCTCCAATATTATGTCTCTTTGGGTAGAAGATGCTTTATTCCTTGATCTTGTTTTTATCAAGCTCTCTGTTATTAAGTGCATAGTCAGATAAATCATTGGCTATAAAAACCTATGAAATACAGACAATAATCATTATGTGGCCAGAGTCCAGAAAACCGGCAAACTAAATGATGTGCAATACAGTCAGCTATGAACTTGAACCCATTTCTTTAATCAGATAAGTTTGGTATCACCGTATTTGTTTTCTCCCAAGATATGAGCTAAACTCCAGAAAATGGTCTACAATTTCTGAGTCCATGAACAAAAAATAGGTTCAGTAATACATGGTCAGTATCTTAATAATAATTAAAGTTGGGCTTTCTCTAACCACTGTCTCAACCTCCAAAGGACTGTATTTCATACTGAAGACTTATTGATAACAGTTTCAAAAGACATACATTTATTTTTCATCAACTATTGCAAAATACTGAAAATGTGGCAGGGAATGACAAAAAATACAATGCCTTCTATCATGCAGCTTTGAGTTTAAAGGAAGACAGTGTGAAACCAATTTATGGAAAAGAAAAGGCAAGAGGAGAGTAGCTGGTCAACACTTCTAGTGTTGTGAATGCCTTCAGAATTGTTTTCATGGCTCAGTATAAACCAGGCAAAATACAAAGACATTTAACATTAACAGTCAGCTCATCTCACTAAATTTAGCCTGGTGCACAACCTATGTGTGTGTAGGCAGGGAAGAGTAGAGTAACATGGGAAAATACAAATTAGTGGAAATGTTTTGTTTTGTTTTGTACAAGATATTATTAAAGTTGCCACTATTTGTGCAATATGAATGCTTAAAGATACATATTTTTATACAATCAACATACAGAACTGCAAGCCAACTACTTAATCTCTTCTCATCTAATATATCTATCTAAACTCTTGGATTTAAGGAAAAAAGAAAAAAAGAAAGAAAGAAATGGGGGCAACTGGGCAGCTCAATCAGTTAAACGTCTGCCTTCCGCTCAAGTCATGATTTCAGGGTCTTGGGATTGAGCCCCATTTTGGGCTCCCTGCTCAGCAGGGAGTCTGCTTCTCCTTTTGCCTCTACCAGCCCACACCATCTGCTCATTCGCTCTCTCTTCTCTCTCTCTTTTTTAAATAAAATAAACTTGAAGCAATCTTTTAAAAATAAATAAATTTTTAAAAGAAAGAAAAGAACTACAAACTTATAGAGACCTTAAGACAGTCTGAACAAGGGGCACCCGGGTGGCTCAGTGGGTTAAAGCCTCTGCCTTCGGCTCAGGTCATGATCTCAGGGTCCTGAGATCGAGTCCCACAACGGGCTCTCTGCTCAGCGGAGACCCTGCTTCCTCCTCTCTGCCTACTTGTGATCTCTCTATCAAATAAATAAAATCTTAAAAAAAAAAAAAAGACATTCTGAAAGAAAGAATAGTCCTGAATAATTCTCAATAGTGGTTTGATCACACTCCATGTTTGCCTAATATTCTGTCTTTAAAACCTAACTTTGGGTTACATGAGACTCCACTGCATTTCTTTATGGTGTTTGACTTGAAGAATATTGATCAATTTTTAGAAAATTTATTTTAATGAACTAACTATATTTACATTAACCTTAAAAAACAGAGAGATAAAGCACTATTTCTTGGCTATAAAAAGGGAAAATATTAAGTATTCTCAGCATTACACAGAAAGCCATTATTGGAGTAACGATATGACCCAGATCTACTTATTGAATTTTTAATCTTTTTGTTTGTTTGTTTGTTTGGAAGCACTCTGCTTCTTAGCAAAAACAAAAAACAAAAACAAAACAAACAAAACACAAAAACAAAAACCTTAATAGAATGTATACATCAGAATGAACTATATTTGTTTTAAGCAATCTTGCTTATCTGTGTATCCAAGTTTGCTGCTAATGTGAAAAACCTTTTGGAACATATTTTTGGGATGGTGTCCAGAATCTGCAACATGCTCTTTCGAGGAGCCTTGATGATGGCAAGTGAAAGCAGCTGCCTGCATTGGTGAGACATGCAGAGCTCTGATTTGGTAAACTAAAGGTGAACAGTGGCAATTACCACACGGGCCAGAGTATTGAGCGCTCATTGTGCATCTCTCTCCATGGACTCTGGCTCATGAAGTGAAGGTACCATATTTTATTAATTTCAGTGTTCCTGGCACCGTTCTTGGTACATAGCAGGCATACCATGAGTGACTGTTCAATTCAATGTTTTTAATTAAAATCATGGTTAATGGTCCTAATGATCTGAAGTGACCCAAAATGGTTCTCTGGCCATTTGCAAATAAGCATGAGGTGAATTTTTTTTTTCTCATGCAAGCATGCCATTTCCATATGTAATATATATGCATAATGTACTATAAATTTTGACAGAATGCTATCCTCTGACCCCACCCTCTCCTTGCAGTGTAATAGTCTTACAGGGATTATTCGTGATTGATAGTCGGATTCATTTTCCAACTAGATACCTGGATCCAAATGAATGCTTTAATATTTCAATCCCTCAAAATGTAATGAAAAACCTGTTACGGGTAATAAGTTGCAATGAAGTGTCTGAGCACCTTAAGTGACAGGGTCTCTGTGATTTCAGACTCTAGTTGTCCTGGAGTTGAGTTATATAGTTAACTAAGCTAGGGGTGGTGTGTATTAAGAAAAATATAATAATTTTAATAAAGATCACAATCAGTCTCACCAACTAAAATCATCACTGTGTTTTCAGTTAAAATTTGAAAATAATTATTTTTTCAAGACTATTATACCAGAAACCATGAGTCCTTCAGTGGACTTCCCATTTCCTTTTGTCAGCTTCTTTGCTTTGTTTGGTCTTGAGTCAGCTTTTCATCTACTTTTTTATGTATCACCCAAAATAAATATAATACTTTGGAAAAATCTGGATTCTTAGGACAAAATAACTCAACAGGCTTTATTATCAATTTACTATTATTATTTGTTGATTTAAAGAATGGAAAATTAACAATCCTAAAAGTTGTTTGCCTTTCTTTAATATGGTCAAGATTTGCATTTAAAGAATCAAAATGCTTTCCTAGATGTACCCCAGAATGAAAAGTTCTATTACACTGATCCATGTGATTTTCCACTTCAAGAAAGTTCCTTTCTCCAGTCTGTGTTTTTTATGTGGTTGTTTGTTACTGAGACAAACAGAATGGCTAAATCAATACAAAGGGCCCTCCGGGCCCAGTGAGACCACAAGAAACTGTAGCATCATTAAACTAAATTACAGACAAGCACTTCAGGAGACGAAAAAGTATTTTATTGCCATAAGTCCTCTTTTTTTTATGGTGAGGACTGAAAATGTTTACAGGACATGCATGGTACTATGACCAAGGCTTCTGTGGAGGGGTCCCCTAATAAGTATACCTTAGTTATTGTGGCTGTTTTAACTAGATAGGAAATTACAATCAAAGTAGGGGCAGAACACACAGTGTTCTTCTAAGCTTCTGTCTCAGTCTGGTATTAGGAAAAAATGTGATATAATATAACTCAAGAGAGTTAATAATCAGTGAAATGAGAAAAGTAGTGAAGACTAGCTAGAGAGTGTGTATGTAACCCTATTACTCAACAGACATGGAGCCTGGGGTGAGTTAGGATAGACACAGGAAGGAGGGACAATGAAACAGTTCTAGAACACAGTTGCAGCTGGTGTTTCCCTTCCTGTTCTCTAGGAAGATGCTCCAAGGTGCCCATCAACTCCCCTCCAGTCAGTTAAAGCAGAGACAGAGGGATGAAGGTCAATATTCTTGAAACTGAATAATGGCCCAAAAGATAGAACCTAGGAAATAAGCTTAAAAATAAAAAAAGTTTTGGGGGAAACATCTCAGGATAAAGAAGAAAAAATTGCCTAGGATATTTTAAACTCAGAATTCAGGGTGTAAATGACCCATGCACCTGAGCAATACCTCCTTCAGGACATGCCCTCTGTGAGTGGCAGTTTAGAGCAGTGGTCACTAAACAATGGGTTGCAACTGTCCCTTGAAAGCAAACCAAATAAATGAATCTTGTATGAGATATTTAAGTTTAATAGTAGAAAAAAATGTATTCACATTATAAAATAATGATGGAGTTTGAGGTCCTCCATGCAGTTTCTTTTTCTTTATAGGAGCAATTTTAAACCTAAATATAAGAGTTGTCCATACAGGGACGCCTGGGTGGCTCAGTTGGTTGGGCGGCTGCCTTCAGCTCAGGTCATGATCCCAGCGTTCTGGGATCAAGTCCCGCATCGGGCTCCTTGCTTGGCAGGCAGCCTGCTTCTCCCTCTGCCTCTGCCTGCCACTCTGTCTGCCTGTGCTCACTCTCTCTGACAAATAAATAAACAAAATCTGAAAAAAAAAAAAGAAAGATGTCCATATAAAATGTTTCATGCAAATTATTTTCATGGCACATACAAAGGTTTGGATTTTAATATGTACCTTCTCTGCGAAGTTTAAAATCTTTATAGTCCTTAATCAAAGACAGTATTCAGCAAAAGGTTAGGCTTGTTGCCTACACTGGCTACTAGACTCATGAATTTGGAGGAATCATTTTATATATGTCCTTATCACTGCCAGTTGTTATTTTGACAGATTAAATGGGAATTGAATAGACAATTTTTGTCTCACTAAATCAAAAGCATTTTTTATTGGTTATAAATGACATTGAGCTACACTTCTGCAAAGCATAAGAATGGTTTACAACTTTTCCAGGGGAAAGATATTATATTCAATGGGCTTCCTGAAAGTTTGTCTTCAACAATGCAATTCTATTATATGTGAAGAAAGATAAAATTTAAAGAAACTAAAACAGAGATGAGTTATTTTTATTTGTCCTCTGGTAGCTGTGGTAGAGATGTCTAGTGCTCACATATGTGCATTTCTCCCTTTTTCAGGTCTCTGGAAGGATTTGTGTTTGCTCTCTGCACTAAGCTTCACTGTGCAACTGGTTCTAGCCCAGGAGTGGTGAGCAGAAGTAACCTGGATCACCTCCGGACTAAAGCATTTAATTACTAGTATGAATTCCCCAACACACTATCCCTCTCCTATGACAATCATGGAGGAAGACTCACACTCTAATAGTAGAACCATAGTTTGAAGGATCATGGAACAATATATTTCTAGTTTGAGGATAGTCACTTAAGAGAGTTACCCAGATGCATCGGAGCACAAACTGTAGCAAATATAGCTTTACACAACACATTTTGCTTCCTGCTCTTTCCATGGAGATTCTAACATAAAAGTATTTGTGTCGTGATATGCTTTTAAATTTAATTCACCAAAGCTTATTAGAAGCTGAGACAAAACTAAATAATAAAGGTGAACAGTGTGACCAAGCTAGTCAAATATAGGGATCTCATCTCCATGCCATAATTTAGACTATAAAAAGAGGGTGCCAGGGAGCTAATACGTCAAATACTGTGTTCTATCTTTCTCTTAGAAAATAATCTGCTACCCATATAAACAGAACTTTTGTGAGGATTACACTTTACTATGTCAATATTCTATAGCAGCCAACATCTCTGATTTACAGGGTACTACAGTTGGCAGAGGGATATGAAGAGAAACCCGGAGGGTAATGTTTGGGTGTCTTATTTCTGGAGGGCAGGAAGTGACAAATACAGCCAAGGGAAACCCACCCCATGCCAGCAATTCTTGGGCACTTTAGTGGAATTCATTTTTTTAAAGTTAATGTTACTTTTTAATGCATTTAAAATATCAAATTTTGAAAAATAATTTTTCTGTCCAGAGAACGATAAGCTTTTCAGATAAGAGTTTGTGTTTGTTTGTTTTTTTTTCTTGATTTGGGAGCATTTACACTTATGAGAACTATAGGGAGATTTGGAAGTTACAAAAGCCATAAGAGATATAAATTTTAAATGCTAGACTTGCTTGTTACTTTGGATTATTTTGCCTGAAGGAGGAAACATATTTGGTTGATTCTCATAATATCTTGTGAAAACTTGCTTGTTGAACACCTGAGTGGCTCAGTCGGTTAAGCTGCTGCCTTCGGCTCAGGTCGTGATCTCAGGGTCCTGGGATTGAGTCCCACATTGGACTCCTTGCACAGTAGGGAACCTGCTTCTCTCTCTACCTCTACCTGCCACTTTGCCTGCTTGTCCTCTCTCTCTATGACAAATAAATAAATAAAATCTTAAAAAAAAAGTTTTGAAATGACATTAATTGAGAACCTCTGTATAGCATCACATCTGTATTTTCACTGTCTTCTCTTCTTGGTCTTATCTTCCTCAACTTCATCAACTCTTGTTAAAGTGGGAACACTGACATCCTAAAATCAACTAAATAAAAGCATGGGGGAATATCTGGGACCTTGTTTTATCTTTTTATTTTTTCTTACAGTTATGGTTGTGTGAGTGTGTTTATGTGTGTGTTTATGTGAAGAACTTCAAAGATAAAAAGGAGTGTTGGGGGAGGTCATTGAGAGGACATGACCACTGGGTCACCCATGAACTGGACCCCAGCAATTAGAGGCTCCTTACTACCCTCCCCTGACCTTGGAATATGTTTTCCACTTGCCTTCCCTGCTCCTTGGAGAGGCTGCTGTAAGGACATAGCCTTGAGATGGTGATACAGTATTGAGACCATCTGGATGGTATGTGTGTCCAGTTAAGGTGTTTATATAAACTTTTAAGGTTCTAGGGATGAGTGCAGAGATCTACTCATTTGTGACCACCCAAGACAAGCCCTGTACGCAAGTCTTGTTGCTCATTAAACCTGCCACCTACTGATTTAGAATGGTCTTCCTCTTTCTTCAGTACCTCCCGGCCCTTTGTATATGGAGGCCAGTTGCCAGATTATACCAGGGAAGCTCCCAGGGAGGTTGCAAATCATCAAAGAGGAACAAACATTTTCAAAGTCATTTGTTGTGGTAGGCAAAGGGGTCCACATCCTAAACCTTAGAAACTGAATACATTATGCTATATGGCAAAGGGGAATGAAAGTTGT
>RCUC01138244.1:0-27832 GCA_003697995.1 Taxidea taxus jeffersonii | reverse complement strand
CCCTTCCCTTCTCTTCCCTTCCTTTCTTTTCCCCTTCCTTCCCTCCCTCCCCCTTCCCCTCTCTTCCTTTCTTTCTCTTCTCTTCTCTTCTTTTCTCTTCTCTTTTCTCCCTCCCTTCCATTCTTCCTTTGTTGCTTCCTTTCTTTTTTGTTTTTGTTTTGTTTTTCAAAAACACAAGTAACATAATCCTTAATAACATAATCCAAGTGGAGGAAAATGAGGTAAATATATGATAATTACCACATAGGGCCTGGTACTGCTGGATACAAATTCAATGAGAGCACCAGCACTGGCAGAAGTGTCTTGAGGGAGTGCAGTGTGTTCTTGCTGGCAGCATCTTGCATCATGGCCGGCTTGTTGGGAAGGCCTGCTGGCAGCCAGACTGGTCTAATCAACCACAGCTGGGATGGCTGAGTTGTCTCCGTTCTCAGTGCAATTGCAGAAGTGGGTACTTCCTATTTCCAGGGGCTGATGTCAGAAAATTAACATTATTGCTACTCTTAGGATCCTCCCCAGTTTCATTTGTTGTTTATTTACGGTCTCAGCTCTGGGAAACAGCATTTTAGGTTTTAAAATCTCCACATTCACTTTTGAATCAAAGATCTGTTTTTCCCCTCAAATTTCCATGGTCTTGTTGCTTTTAAAGTTAACAATGTGTTTCAAATTGTAAAGTAGCCACCTGAAAGCCTCTTAGATATTTTAGAATTCTCACCATTCAATGTCTTTATTCTTTGAAGCTGAAACATGTATTATTTTGAAGTGCCTAAGGGCTTCATTTGGAACTATGAAACCAGGCTGTTCCCCGCCCCGTAGAATGCTGCATGTGTTTTAGTGTAGCTTGGTCTTAGTGAGTAAATGAAATAACTAAACTGGAACAAAAGGAAGAAACACAGAGGGAGAGAGAAAGGAAGGAAAAAAGAAAGGATAAAAAGAAAAAAAGTGATATAAGAATTATGTTCTGCCGCCATTTATTGAGCCTGTTAGGACATGGGGTCAGGTGCGTGTCTGCACACACAGTCTCATTTGATGGCAAAGGTAATTTCTGCTAAAAATAAGTGTAAGTCCGTGAAGGAAATGAAAGGATGCAAAGAAAAAAGGAAGCGGCATTGCTGGGACAGAATGGACTCTGGCTGTGCTATACTGAAGAATTGAAGAGGTATGCATTTGCTATTTTTAAAAGGCTTCTGAAGGTTCAGTTCGACTTACCAAGCAGAGGGGATTAAGGATGTTGCTCTAGATCGAGACCACAGGAGTTCCCATCCCAACTCTGTCATTTAATAGCTTTGTGATCGAAATCAAATCCCACACTATTTCTGCGTGCCTCACCATCTTCGTATGTAAAATGGGGATCATAAAACCACCTACTATATGTTTTTCTGTGAGATAATAGTTCTAAGTTTCTTAGAATGGTTCCTGGACTTTATATTATTCTATCTATGGGTGGGATACAGTGAGACCATGAAAATTGTGTTGTAGAAACAATATCTATTGATATGTGGAGATATTTGTTATAAGCTAGTATATAGAACATGAGTTCAATGTTATTTTTATAAGGTATGTTGAGCACTAGCTGTTATACACAACTGATGAACTATTGAACACTACATCTGAAACTATATACTATATGTTGGCTAATTGAATTTAAATAAAAAAAGACATGTGCCTATATATTCATTAACAAAGGAAACGTATAATATTAATAGTGGTCATCTCTGATAGGGTTATCTTTGAGTCATAGGGTTATGACTGATAATTACTTTATTCACTGGGTTTGTCCATTTTTTCCGAATTTGGCCAAATGTACCTGACTGATTTTATACTGAGGAAAATTAAAAAAATTCACTGTAAATATCACCAGTATTTTTTAAATTTTTTATTTATTTTTTAAAAATTTTTATTTAAACATATAATGTAACCCCACCACCCTCTCCCAACCCCCCTCCCTCCCCCACCCCACTCAGTTTGTCGCAGTATTTTTTTTTTTAATAATACTTTTGTCTAAGCAAGAAAGATAAAATCAAGGAGAACTGGACCTTTCTGTTTTGATGGTCAAGATCATAGAAAAACTTTCTGGGTTACAGAGGAGTTAAAAATAAAGTGAGGCTCAGTCCAGGGTGACTGCAGAAAAAGGAAAACAATATGAGATTCAGATTCAAGTGTGTGCTTTGATCTTAACTCCAAACCTCTAATTGTGTGACCTTATATCTTAGGACCTATGACTTTCAGTTCCCTATTATACGTTAAGGCTGCTTGATGTCCGTTATGGAGAGTACCAGCCATATACAAAAAGTTAGACACATAGTACACATGTGAGAAGGATAGCTTTATCTTATGATGCTGTCAATTCACCACATTCATTACTCATTAAATGAAAAAAAAAAGAACATTTTCATGCTTCCTGCCATAAACCTGAACTTAAGTTAGGCTTATGAATGTAATAAATAACTCAATAATCTCTATTCCTTTTATTAACGTTTGAGTCCAAAGGACAAGACTGGCTTCATTTTTTTTTAAGAGATTATTTCTACCTGGTCTTTCTGTAATTAAAGCGTGGGGCGGGGCGGGGGGGGAAGGATAAGAAAACCAAGTGTAGATTTATTTAGAGAAAGAATGATTTAATTTAAAAAAATAAAAATAATGGATTTATATTATTTACCATGGACTTCCATGCCACCCACCTTGACATCAGGCATTGTTTCCATTATTTTGGGTTTTTGTAGCTATTTAGTCTCAAAATCAAATGCTATCTAAATAAATGAGGGGTGGGATGGGAGAGGAGTCACTCTATCATTACATGGCTCCAAAGCTCCACTTTGCAAATTTTAATGCACATAAGAATTTTCTGGGCATCTAATTCAATGGGTCTGGGATAGCAACTATGATTCTACATTTCTAACAAGTGCTAGGTGACGCCAATGCTATTGGTCCACGACCATTCTTTGAGTAGTGGATTCTACAAGGCAAAATAGTGTGTCTGGCCTAAATGTCCCTATATCACAGGAGACATAAATAGCGGAAAATGAAAAATCTCATGATTTCAACCCCCTTTCCAGCTCAGCATTGTCTTTAATGTTTCTAAGCTTCTGCTCCTTTCATTCCTGCTGACTTGCTCTCTAAAGTCTGCTTCCATCTGGCAAAATGCTAATTGTCTTTTAAGTTCCTCTCCAAAGCTGGAGTCCACCCTCCCAGGACACAGTGGGAGCCAGGCCCCCAACAGATCCCTATATAGTCGGATGGTATGGCTGTGCTCCCACTGGCTCTTCTACCCATCCTCACTTGATTCGCCTGCTCAGTGCCCATCAAAGGCCCCAAGAGCCCCTTGGGTGAGGCAGGATGCCCGTTTAGCCACATTCCTCCCAGCCAGACATTTCCTCAGACTCGGTAGTTCTTCAGGACACCGTCGTAGTTCACCTGACCAAAAGGATAAGTGGCGTTTTCACTCTTGAGCCTTTGCAAAGTCTTTTGAGTCCCTTAAAGGGAAGATAACTATAAAAATACAAGGTCATATACAAACACCCAAATAACACAATAGCATGAAGAGCTATCTTCTTTAAAATATAAAAATATTTCTGTGCCACTGAACCTCCCTTCTGTCTGGCAAAGACACACCAAACTTTCTGGCACAGGTGGACCAAGAAGGTAACAGAAGTGAGTGAGGGTGGTCAGTTAGGGGCAGTGTCCTGGCAAGTTCTATGACTCATCTGAACAG
This sequence comes from Taxidea taxus jeffersonii, assembly GCA_003697995.1. Classification (NCBI taxonomy): domain Eukaryota; kingdom Metazoa; phylum Chordata; class Mammalia; order Carnivora; family Mustelidae; genus Taxidea; species Taxidea taxus. Next base: position 24,123 of record RCUC01138244.1, on the reverse strand, counting down.
GGCTGCATCCAGCCACCCTCCCTCAGGGAAATGCCACCCAGAGCTGCCAGATCTCCCAGGTGCCAGAAATCCAGATTTTTATGTGAAATCTCCGGCATCAACAAATCCGATTTTTGGTTGTTGTTTAAACACTGCGAAAGCCAAACCAAACAAATCTATGGGCCAGATGCAGCTGGTCGGGGAAGACAGGGTTTTTTGCATGTCATTTAAAGTGACTCTGCTTTTATAGTAATTTTTCACGTCTAGCTTGTTGAAACTAATCAGAGCCAAGGGCAAAGCTTGCCAGTGCCTGACATAGTCTGTCCTTGGTGATGCCTTCACTCTTCAAGCTGAGAAGTGGGCAATAATGCCAAGTCTTGCTCTAGATACTCTTAGCCCCTGTATGTATACATACAAAGCCCGAAACATCCAGAAGAATCTGGAAAGTCTGGTTCCTATGTCTGCATCAACTGTTGGAGTATTGTTTTTCCCGGCCATCTTTTCAGAACATAGCTGCCATGTAACCTGAGGATTCCAGAGGGCTGTGTGAGCACATCTGATTATATGGGCAGTGCAGCATCTGATTCCAATTCTAATTGTGCAGCAACTTCTCAAGTCAGGCATGGGAGGTAAAAGGCTCTCGATATTTAGGCTTAGAACAGCAAAAACAAATCTATGAAAACTGCCCAGGTTGAACTGTATGTGAAAAGGAGAAAATTAGTGGGTATCCCAGCAATATATTCTGTATCTTTAACCAACAGTCTCCTGCAAAGCAAATGAATACACCTATAAGAATATGATATGTGAGGGGCCCCAAACACTCTTTTTATTGCTTTTATTTTTGTGTTTTTCCCCCACTTTTGTCTTTATTTTTCAGATGGGAAAACAGCCGCAAGCTCTCTGAAATAATGGCTTCGTGCATTAACAGCTTGGTGTCTTCCTTTCAGCTCAACAGAGGTTCAATACATATTTGTCAATGGATGAACAAATGGATGGACACATTATTTTAAATCTCAGAGGCTAGGGCAATGACAGTAAAAAAAATGATATTTTTAATAATTTAAATTTTTAATTTTTTAATTTTTTAAAAAAATTTATTTTTATTTACTTTTTAAGTTTTTATTTTAATTTCAGTTAGTTAACATCCAAAATTTTTTTAATTTAAAAAATTTAAAAAATTTTTTAAATTTTTAAAAAAGTAAATAAATATTTATTTTTATTTACTTTTTAAGTTTTTATTTTAATTTCAGTTAGTTAACATCCAGTGTTGTATTAGTTTTAGGTGTACAATATAGTAATTCAACACTTCCGTATATCATCCCGTGTTCCAGTCAGAGAAAGGACAAATACGTGATGTGTGGAATTTAAGAAATCAAACAAATAAGCAAAAGAAAAAAAATAAGAGAGAGAGCAACAAAGTAAGAAACAAACTCTTAATTATAGAGAACAATGTGATGGCTGCCAGAGGAGAGAAGGTTGAGGGATGGGTGAAGTGGTTGATGGGGATTAGAGCAGTGACATTTTTTTATACTGTCCTATGTACAAGACACAAGATCAGAGGCGCCAATTCATTGCACATAACAATGAATGAATAACAGTGTACAAGGCAAAGATGTTTACAGGCTCTTTTTGATCACCAATAGGCAATTTAAAATTTCCAGCATGGCCATTACCACAAAGGTATTAATACATGGTATTATGAGAACATGTAAGAGGAGGATTTGATCTAGTTGGGGATATCAGAGAAGGCTTCTTTGGGGAAGAGACAAAGGATGTACAGGGCTGTTTATTAGGAAAGGGTAGAGAGAACACGCTGGGTGTATTTTAGCAAATTATGGCCCCTGGGCCAAATCCAGCCCATCACATGTTTTTATAAGTGAAGTTTGAGTAGATCACAGCTACACCCATTTTTTTACACACTGCCTCCGGCTGCTTTTGCATTATGATGGTATTGGAACATGGCTCACTGATACTTAGATGGACCTACTCTGAAGCCAAACTACACACATACACACACACACACACACACTGTATAGTATATGGGCTTAGTAGTAGGTTAACTTTTTTTTAAAGATTTTATTTATTTACTTGAGAGAGAGGGAGAGCACAAGTAGGGTGAGGGGCAGAGGGAAGAAGCAGACTCCCCACCAAGCAGAGAACCCAGTGGGGGCTCAATCCTGGACTCCAGGATCATGACCTGAGCTAAAAGCAGAAGCTTAACCAACTGAGCCAGCCACCCAGGCACTCCAACAGTGTGTTAACTTCTAAAAGTATTTTTGAAACTGTAGGTCACCATCCTTTAGGGGGTCACAAATCAACTTAGTGAATTATAGCCATCAGTTTTTTAAAGTAAAGTGGAGAGATTTTTTTTTAAAGTCATAGCACATCACAAATAATAAGAAAAGATATTTAGTGGAAATTTTATTCATATACCGTATATAGCACCACAATGAGAAATAAGTATTTCTTATTGGGGTCATGGTCCAAAAGGTTTGAACAAAATGGGCTCATAAAATAAATTGATGATCTTCCTAAATGCTAGTTTTAAAGTGGAGGTCCCAGGTAGTTTTTTTTTTTAATCAACAGATAATTTATGCATTATTTGATGTGTCTCATTTGATGTGTTCCAAATTTTATGTTTGTTAGAATCAATGTGCTTTGGGGGACACCTGGGTGGCTCAGTTGACTAAGCACCCAACTCTTGATTTTGGCTCAGGTCATAATCTCAGGGTCTTGCGATCAAGCTTGGTCTGGTTTTCCGCTCAGTGAGGAGCCTGCTTGCTCCTCTCCCTTTTCCCCTCCCCTCCAAAAATAAATAAATAAATTGTAAAAAAAAATGTGTTTTTGAAGATGCATACTTAGCGACATTCACTTTGTATTCACTCAGCAAAATTTTTAAAGAAGTGTATTCAGTGTATAATCAACAACCATATTTAATGAAAGAGAATTCCAAAACATAAAAAACAAAACAAAACAAAACAACAAAAAATTCAAAATGAGATCTAACACAAACCAGTGGACAAAAGGAATTCATCACCAAATTCTATTTCCTTTTCTGTGTTCAGGGACCAAGGCCACTGACAGAAATTAAAAGGCTTAACCTGTCATTTCTGTATCTGAATAATAGTTTCCAATAATATCCTGATGACAACCAATTTGGTTTCAGGGAAACAAAATAAATGCCTATTCTGCTAAATGATTCTTTTCCTGCAACGGGTCCATTCCTTATCTAAGTGACCCTGAAATACACATGCACACACAGCCCATAAAAGATTAAAGCTTAACAACCACGGACTTGATCTTGCCAGTCCTCCCTGGGACCCACTCCTCTTTGTCAACCAAGATCACAGGAGTTACTGAAGATCTTCTTTGCTTCATCAAGAGTTAGAATAAATACTAAGTCGTTAGTTAACCAAGCTGTCATCAAAGCACATTTCTCACTGTTATTAAGTGATCATTCCACCATGACAGAGTAAGAAAGTGTGGATGGTACTGTTCATAGCATCCGGTTTGCAAAAGCATAGCTGTGAGTAGCCTGGCGTATATTTTCCTAGTATGTTACCCACAAGCAAAACGCTGGAGGGTGTTAGCGCTGGAAGGGACTTCCAGGTCACCTAGTTGGAACCTGTCATCTTACTGATGAGAAAAATACGTGGTGAAGTGACCTGTTAGAATTCCTCCCAGGTGTTTGTGCCTCGGTTGAGTACACTCTGCCACTGTTGCTCTGGGAAAACACCCATGATTGTGCAAAGCTGAACCCCTGAGTCAGTGGGGTCTGTGAGTCTAATTTTCTGAGAGCTAGAAGGGCAGAAGTCTAGGCAGACTGGGACTCTGCATTCCACCAGGCCTGCTGATTCAGAGGGGCAGACTGAGTGGCCATGATGCTATCTGCCTCATGCGGCACATTCCATTAATTTCCAGAGCACCACTGAAGACAGCAAGGCAGGTGCACCAAACAGATGGTCCCCAAAACACTCTGCTCCTCACTCTCCTCCAAAGGCAGCCTAAGTCTCAGTGGAGACTGCAGCATTTTAGGGAGAAGCCACCCTTGCATTCCATTATGGTGCTTTCCCATACAAGTGTGTACATTCATGTATTTACGAAACATGTATGACATGCTGAGAACATGCTCTGTGCTATGTGCTTGCCGGAGCCTTCAGAGAGCGCAACAGCAGCACAGCACAGGGTAGAATGTTATAAATGGCACCCCAACAGTACCAATACAGAGTGAGAATTAGATTATATTTATTGCATCTGGATATATAGGTCTCGAAGTTATATTCAAAGACTTTAGAGTCACATGAAATTCTTGCCAGCCAGCTGAATTTCCACCAGCTTGTCCCGTACTTTCTAGTCATGAAGATGTCACCAGAAACAACTTAGAATTTAGAAACTTGGCTCGGGGCCCCAGTGTTACTATTTATTAGCTGAGTGATCTTGAGCAAATTCCCCAATCTCTCTGATCATCAGTTGTTTTTCTTCAGCAAGCGTGACAGCACCTATCTTATAGCTCCTCAGGACGAAGATGAGGCATGAGGGCAGGGGGCTAAAAACCAAGTTACTTCATCTCTCCGTGCTTCTCTGTCTTTCCCTGTAAAATCAGCATAGTAGAATGCTCTTCCGGCAATTCAGGAAATGAAATGAGATGATGATGATGCCTTCAGCACTTAGTACCTTTTCTAGTTTTCCTATGAAAGTGTTGTATGAAGCATAAAATGTTAGATCCAAGTAAAATACTATTAACTATTGAAGTTAAGCTCAGTCAAAAGGAGAGTCCTGGGACCAGAATCATCCCAAAGTGCTACTCATCCAGGAGACTTGGATAAAACAAGGCTTCAGGTTCCATGCTGTTTCGAAGTTCACATAGATGGCTCTGCTTTGTTTGTATCCCGCTGAACATGGGCTTCTTTTCAGACCTCTCCTCTCCTCTTTCTTTCTAGATTGTTTCTAGGAGGGTAATTCCTTTAAGGATTTGTTTTAAAGTATTTATGTTAGTCCTGTGTGCATAAAAAAATAATAATTAAGTGACACCAAGGTATTCTGTCTTAGTCTGCTTGCTCTTCTTATTCTTAAAAGCAGGAAGAATGATTTTTCCCATCCTTGAAAGGTCACCTACTCAAAATGAGTAGCACAGCACCAAAACAATTCGAAACCTGAGGGGTGATCTGGGTAGAGAGGATGTAATTACTGACCTGAATTTGAAATTACAAAAAAGAAGACTCAATATTCTTTTCTTTGGGTTTGAACCCATCAATGTTGATGAGTGCTCATGAATTTCTGCCTTGGCAACCATTAAAAATTGACTGGTAGGCTATCTTTTGACCCATTTTTTTAAAAGATTTTATTTATTTATTTGGCAGACAGAGATCACAAGTAGGCAGAGAGGCAGGCAGAGAGAGAGAGAGAGAGAGAGAGAGAGGAGGAAGCAGGCTCACCGCAGAGCAGAGAGCCCGATGTGGGGCTCAATCCCAGGACCCTGGGATCATGACCTGAGCCGAAGGCAGAGGCCCTAACCCACCGAGCCGCCCAGGTGCCCCGACCCATTTTTTTTAAGACGGTTCAATTCAGGTTAAAAAAAATCATTGGAGATTTTATTGTATTCATTCAAATGACCCATTTTCAAAACAACCAATTTTTTTTGTTGTTGTTAGAATTCACTCAGTTTCTATTCAGACAATAGCTTGCATGTAGAGACAAAACTTAATATCTTATTTGGTGGAAGAAAATGAGCTTGATTAAAATATTAGCTTTTCTCAAATTCAGACTTGCTCAGTCAATAGTAAGCAAGAGTGTATGATGAAGGTATTTAGCTTAAGTCTGCAGAAAGAAAATGACTACCCATGCTTTTAAATTGTTGGCCTTATGATTTTTTTGAAATGCAAAGTAGGAGGAGGAGGAAGAGATGAGGAGGAGAAGAAGAATCTTGTTACAAAGTATGGACACATGCAAGTACGTGTCCGTTGAAAATTCCAGCTACCGTCATCCACATAAACATGCGTGTCTGTGCCTGCTGCATAGTTAGAAGACAATTACCCTGGTTTTCACATTTTCTAGTGAAGAGTGAGTTCTATTCTGACTTAGCTGTCCTGGAAACACCTGCTCTGTTGTGTAATATTGATGAACCTGAGTTTGAAGCTGCTAGCTCTATACTTCTCTCTGTGAATTATAGGACACGCATAAATGATTAAAACTAGGCAACCAGAAACCTGATCCTGCCAGGCCTCCTTGGGATCAAATTCATTTATCAGCCCACCAAGGTCACTGACCTTGATTATCCAGAGCCTAGTCCTAAAATGATTAATTGATCCATTCTCTCATTTCACTCATTTAATTTAAAGAGGGGGAAAGCAAAAATATTTCCAATGAATTGACCTGTGCAGTCTAACTTTGCCTGCTGCATCCTCTAACGTATTTATTAATGGTCATGAGAAGCATCAATACAGGCCACGGCAGAGAGAAGAATAAACAAAGCAACCATCGCTCTTCTTATACATCTTCCTCATATTAATTAACTTGTGATCCCAAGTTTAATCTGCTCTGCAAATCTCTATACTATTCTAACTTCAAAATTGTGTAGGTACATGATTTGAAAGAATATTCTGGACTACTTGAAGTTTTAATTTTATTTCTGCAGAGAAAAATGAAGAATATTTAGTGTGCGTATGGCTATAATCAATGGAGAACCCTAACCTGAGTCAAACATCATTTTTCTCAAAAACTCCAAGGCAAAAATTGTGCACTAGAAGTTCCTTGAAAAAAAAATTTTCTACAAATGATATTGCCATCTTCTTCACAGAATAGTAAGCATAGAGAATATAATAAAAGCATATGTATAAACTAACGAATTTGCATTGTAGGAACCAAATAATCAAAGAATTCATTTATTCTAACCATCTGGACAGCATCATACAATATTGCAAAATGATTAAAATGGATTCTACTCAAAATATATTGGTAAATATTTAACAAGCGCTTAGAGGATAGGAGCCCTGATTTGTTGTAAATACAACCACTGGGACTGATTTCAAGCTTTCATGTAAAGTCAGCGAACACAGAGTTAGAAAGAAATGTGCTGTAATATACCACTGTGTGATATTTTCTTCATACAGAATCTGCAAGATTTAAGGAACAAAAAGTCAGAATGCCTGGTTAAATCTTAATTTCAGGTAAACAACAAGTGTTTTAGTATTAGTATTTCCATGTAATATTTGGGGAACAACTATATAAAGAGATTTTCCATTGTTTATGTGAAATTCACATGTAACTGGGCCATCCTAGATCTTACCTGACAGTCCTAATGTAGACACCGCAGACAGAAGGAACCTCAGTGCATAAAACGGTAAAACATAATGATGAGTTTCGAGTATTTATTACCTCTTTTTGAATATAATTTAAAATTTGAGTTTATATAATCTGCTTTTTCATAATGACTGTGTTTGACAACTGTATGCAAAATTCCTGAATATTTAACAATCAGCTTTTATAAGTCAGCTCTAGGACACCTCTGATATTTTACTTAAGTGTAACACAGTTCACCAGAGTTAGATCTTGAAAATACAATACAATACAGAGTTTTAAGTGTATCTCAGCTCATAATACTATTACAATTTTAAAATAACTTACAGACTTGGCTTCGTTACATTTCACAGGAAGTAAATTTCATTGCAACCAAACTCTCCCAACCTCCACCCCATCCTCCTAGCCCTACCCCTGGGAAAATCTCTCTGTAGCAAGGAAGAGTATGTCTTTAGACTTCTTCCTTTCCATTTTTAGGGCTTTGTGTGGTAGCCAGCCCTCCTTAAAATTGGGTGGGTATTATGGAGGACACATATTGCATGGAATACTGGGTGTGGTACATAAACAATGAATTCTGGTACCCTGAAAAGAAATTCAAAAATAAATAAATAGGTATTAATGGTGTTCAAATAAAATTCAGATTTTATCATTAAAAAAATAAAATAAAATTGGGTGATCTTAATGAAAAAGCTCTAACTTCAAAACTGCCACTTTTATGTGGGGCTGAAGGGGCGGCGGAGGGGGGACCTAGAGTAGAAGGTCCATTTGTTCCTGTGTTTAGCTGAGCAGTTTCATCAGATGTTGGTAATGCAAAGATAAGCCTGGAATTTTGCTTGGGGTAAAGGTGAAAAATCTGCACTGATCCACAACAAAGTAATGGGGTTAGGAGTGTGTAGGTTTGCAGTTAGAGGAAAAACATGATGAAGATGAGCTCTAGAGAACAGGCTATGCAGGAAGCCAAAACAACAGCTTATCTAATTTTGTTTGTTTTGTTTTGTTATTTCTTTTGGTGCAGAGGACCACGTGACCACAGGCCCTTGATGTGGGTGCAGTAGAGGGGCATATGGTTGGGGTTTGGGGGGGGACTTGGCTATTTCCAGTGTGGGCCTCTGGGGTCTCTGCAGCACCCTCTTTAGCTTCCAACACCCCCTTTCTGCCCTCCGTGCTACCAGGTCCTTCCTCTGCCTTGGGAAGCCAACTGAGTGCAGCATTTATTTCTTCAGGTGATGGCTCTGGACCCCATGAGGGTTACAAATATGGAACGTTTCACTAATTTGCCTGCCATCCTTCTGCAGGGGCCATACTAATCTTCTTTGTATCATCCAATTTTAGTATATGTACTGCCAGATCAAGCACCAGTTTGTCTAATTTTTAAAATTAAATAGATACATACATACATTAAACAGATGTCTTTCACTTTAGTCAAACATTATGCTCAAAGACATTTTTTAAATCAAGTCTTTTTTTGACATTGGGGGCATTCCTATGTCATGGTAAAAGCCTGCAGTGTGAATGACCAATCATCCTACATCTCTATTATTTTTTATTAGACTAGGTTTCCTTCTAGGTTTTCTTTCTTTTTTTTTTTTTTAAGATTTTATTTATTTATTTGACAGACAGAGATCACAGCTAGGCAAAGAGGCAGGCAGAGAGAGAGGAAGGGAAGCAGGCTCCTTGCTGAGCAGAGAGCCCGATGTGGGGCTCTATCCCAGGACCCTGGGATCATGACCTGAGCCGAAGGCAGAGGCTTTAACCCACTGCGCCCCCTTCTAGGTTTTCTTTAAATGAGAAATCCCCAGTACAAATATTTTTTCATATTTATACATTCATGTATGATCTAGTTTAATTTTCATTTAATTTAATTAACATTTGTATTAAATGTTAACTTTAGATGTCAGTGGAGAACATAAAGGTAGACATTAAACTATAGTATTAAAAACAGTAGTCTGTATTTTATGCCTGAACACATACCTGATACAGACATCTGCATGAAAAATTGCAAATTTGGCTATCAATACCAGGAGCGATCTAGAAAGTTCTATTTTTCTCATTTCTAATATTAGGAAGTTATATGGCAAATAGGACCAGTTATTAAATATGTTTGCAGTTCCTTCTAGTTATTCGAATAGTAATACAGAGAAGTATTCCTACCGGGTCTTCATTTTGTTTACAAACGTTTTTTAGTTTCCAAACTGAGTTTTGACTATGCCAGAAATCTGTTATGTTATTGACAATAATTGAACTGGACAGACTTAAATCATTTCGCTAGCATAACGAGTCTTCTAAACACTTAATTAAACTGATATTGATTGGTTCAAAGATGCATCCTACAATTATCTTAAAGATTACATCATTTGTCAAAATGTTACCTAAAACACTCAGTGATGAAATTAATCCTCCTACATTTTATCATCCTAAAATGATATTGAATGTATTTCCATTTTTTCTCAGTGATATTGCAGATGTACAAATCAAAGAAAGAAATGGTAAACTTGTCCCAAATAAAAATGTGAAACTAATTCAAAACTTTAGGCAAAATATTTCATAGATAATATGGAATAAATAAAATACTAGAAATATAAGAGAAAGTGAAATGAAATTATAGCCAAGACTTTGTCTCATTTGTACATGATAGAGTATTATATTGTTGTTGCTGTTGTTACTTGCTCCTATTAAAAAAAAGAAATTATTGTATATAGGATTTTTGTCTCATTCTTACATAATGTAGGCTTATTGTGGTTTCTGTTGGTTATTTGTTCCCATTAATTTTTACTTAAGCCTACCAGAGAGGTTGTAGTATTTTTGATAATACAATAATGAAAAGGCCACCAAATGATACTGAGGGTCTCAAGTTCACCAACCAGCTGGGTGACTTGGGTAAGTCACCTTGCCTCTCTTGGTCTTAGTTGTCTTCCCCAGAGAATAAAAAGTTGCAATATGTATTTTTTAAGCTCCCTTTCCAAAATTACAAAATTTCTACTTAAAATTCCTATCACTCTGCCCTCAAACATTAAAACAAAAGAGCAGTTACTTTAAATGTCCCAACAATCTGTATGTGGTTAGCATGGTGAATAAGACTTCAGCAGCCCTTTTTTAGTTCTGTTTCATTAGATAAAAATCTCAATTTTTTTTCTTTAATCAAATTTTGATAAGAATTGAGAATATTAATAAATGTTAATGTAACAGAGTTGTTAGGAGGAAAAGTTCCATATTTTGAGGAAAGTAATTACAGATTCCATCTTAACCAGAGCAACGGATTTGTTACCTAGTCACCAATGATAGAAATTACATACTTTATAAATTAGATTTAAAAATTATATGTCAACTTGGGGGTGCCTGGGTAGCTCTGTTGGTTAAGCATCAGACTCGATTTCAACTCAACTCATGACCTCAGGGTCCTAAGATAGAGTCCCACAAGGGGCTCTGCCTTGATGTGGAGCATGCTTAAGATTGTCTCTCTCCCTCTCCCTTTGCCCCTCCTCCCTCTTTCTCTCTCAAATAAGGAAAGAAATAAATCTTTAAGATCCACAGACCTATACCCCTGAAACAAATAATACATTATATGTTAATAATAAGAAATAAAAATAAATCTTTAAAAAGACACAAAATAAAACAAAACAAAGTAAAATAAAATAAAAACAATATGTCAGCTTAAAAATTTGCAAGGGGGGGGGTGTAGTTTTTCAAAATTACTTTAGGGAATACATTACAAAAAATATGTGAAGACTGCTGCCCCAAACAGTCTTATTTTGTTCAGTGCTTTGTTCCTAATCACAAACATAATACTAAATCCTCAATAAATTGAGTAATCCTCAATAAATCCTGAAGAAAAGTATTGGGAAATAAAGGGGATCTTGGCAAAATCTCCTAGATGAGTAAATCCTTGCTTATTCTTTGCCACCTAGTATTCAAGCTGACCCTCAACAGTTGGTAGCCATTTTGGTATTCCATGAGTTCTTGTGTTTGAGATGATATACTTTCCCACCATTTTGTTCAACCCTACACACACACACTAAGCATATTATCCAGGCTTTCATCACAGTGTCCTCAAAGCTCTGTGTAGCCAAGGCATGGTGGTTTAGAAGCCTGGAACTCAGTTTTTCCCTCCAGCTGAAGAAAGGAAGAGAATACAAAAATAAGGCCCTGCAGGGTAGAGTGAAATGTTGGGTAAATGTGAGGCAGTTAGAAAAATAATTATTTTTCTTGTGAATTTACATGGAGGAATTCCAGGCATCCATAAATTCCAGACCAATTCTTTAATATTTGTGTGTTTATACAATTATATCTAAAAAGCATGTATTACTAGATATGTTGATGGGTTTTCTTTTACAGTGAACTAGCAATTGAAAGCAATTTTCAAAAAATAAGATGTTTGTTTCCTGAGCCAGTATTTTTCCAGCTGTAAATCCCCTAGAATTAAAGTGCTGTGTTACTCAAGCCTAGGGAAGAAAAGGCAAAAACAAATTCTTAATTCGTGGATGACCATCTTTAAAAAATTAATTTCCTCAGTGCAGTGCACGTTTAGTAATGATAGGTTAATGGCTTTATCCTTCAAAAAACAACAATAAAGTATTTCCCTAACAATTTTGCTTTTAGTAATATGTTTGGCAGAAAAAAAAAAAATCATGTGACTACATAAAGATGTTCAAAGATATATACTGCAGGAAAAAAAAAAAGAAAAATTGGGAAAAAAAAGCTTAATAATCAGGTATTGGTTAAACACATTAAAGAACTTTTATAGATGGTATAATATGCAGTTGTTTAAAAGGATAAGATAGGGTGCCTGGGTAGCTCATTTGGTTAAATGTCTACCTTCAGCTCAGGTCATAATCCCAGGGTTCTGGAATGGAGTCCTGCATCCAGCTCCCTGCTCAGCAGGGAGTCTGTTTCTCCCTCTTCCTCTGCCTGCCTTCTCCCTGCTCATGCTCTCTCTCTGTCTCAGTCTCTCTGTAAAGTAAGTAAATACAATCTTAAAAAATTAAAAAAAAAGAATAAGATGGAACTATGTTTGCTGACATTTAAATATGTTGAAGTAAATAAAGAAACAAATTGAAGAAAGGTGTATATAATATAGCTCTATTTTTGTTAATAAATAAACATGCAAACATAAAAGTCCACGTGCACAGAAAAACTTGGAAGAATACATACTATGCCATTAATTATACTTACATATAGGTAGTGGAATTGGAGTCAGCTTGGGTGAAAATTATGACTTTTATTTTATATGTTCCTATTATTAATCTTAACTATGAACAAATATCATTCTTACAACCTAAAAATGCCCAAAATCACTCACAAAAAGCATAATAAAGTTAAAAATAAAACTGTTGGAAAGAAGGAATGCATTTTTTTTACAGATTATCTTAACTAGAAAAACCCAAATAATTAATTGAAACTATTAAAATTAGAGTTTAATAATGTAGATAAGATACATAACCCTCTAAAATATCTTATCAATTTTCTAATCATAACCAGCTCAAAAGTATAATGTATAAAGTGTAAATGATCAAGAGTAATATTTTTGACTTGCTTTTTCCACTATACATTCCATGGTTTCTTTGTCCCTTTCCAGAACCTCATCTAGTTTTCTTTTCCTGGTGGAATGACCGAGACTCCACTCCTGAAGAGTGTGAATCCTCAATGATCTTGACTTAATGTGAGTAGTATAATTTTCCATCGACTTTCTTTTGGGACATGAGAGTACTAAAAGACAGCCCAGAGAATCCCCTAGTTTCCACATATAGGCCTTTAACTATTTAGCAGTAACCCAATTTTCTCTTGGTAATTAGGATAAATCACCCTAGCCCTTGGACTAATTCCCTTCTTTCTCTTTTGGCTAAGTGGCATGAGGATTCCAAATTGGCCAGGTGGCAGTCTTATGTTCCAATTCAATACAACTATTGTTGTATTCCCAGTATACTATTCTTCTCTTGGAAAGCAAGAACCCCAAACTGTCAGATCTTGTAAGAACAGGGAAAAGAAGCAACAATTCTGCAAGTAGGTCTTAAACTGAAAAACAATACAATATTAATTAGCCCAAGTGTTAAATGAACAAACAGAATAAAAGATTATACATTCTAAGTAGTACACTAGAAAAAAAATTGGAACCATGCAATGAGATCAGGGTATTATAACAAAGGGATATTCAAAAAATACTCAAAAAAAGAGATCTTGGAAATTAAAAATAAAATAGAAGAAAAAAAATTAATTCAATGGACGAAGATGAAGATAAAGCTACCAGGAATCTCACAAAAGGCAAAACAGGAAAATTTAAAGATAGAAAATAAAAGAGAAAAGATAATAAAATTAGAGGACCAGCCCAAAAGTACATCATTCAATTGATAAAATTCCAAAAAGAGAGAGAGAGAGAGAGAAAAGGGAACAATGAGAAATATTTAACAAAATATTTTTTTAATTTCCAGATTTAAAAAATGTGAGTTTCTTAATTGCAATAGCTCACTGAATGCCCTTAGCAGTAAAAAGAAAATAGATCCACCCCAAACTTCATAATCAATTATTGCAGAAACTTAAAATAAAACAAAATAAAACAAACAAACAAACAAAACGATCCTAGAAGTTTCCAGAGGGAGAGAAAAAGTCACATACAAAAGATGAGGTAAAAGAATTTCACTAGCAACACTCAAAGTTATAAACAACCAGAGAAGTACTTTCAAGATGGTAAAGGAAATTATTTCAATCCAGAATTAAATGTCCAGCCAAACTACCAGTTAAGTGCAAGGATAAAACAAAGATACTTTCAGGCATATAAGATTTTAAAATTTACGTCCCATGCACCTTCTTCTGGAAGCTTCTGGAAGCTCTGTTTCACCAAACCACTAGAATAAAAGAAGGAATAGGAGCCAATAAAAGACAGGTGATAAGGATGTCCAGTGTGTGGCTCTCACAGCAAATGGGGAAGGCAACTAATCTATATTGGAATAGTTAAGAATACTCCAGAACAGACTTTTCCATTAAAATAAAACTGATAGACAATTTGGTATGTCTGAATATCTTGAGAGGTTTTAACAGTGACAAATAATCTGTGGTTATGATTAGAAATAATATGAAAAATTAAGCAAATTTATTAACTTGAAGGGAACAGAAAGTAGTATAAGAAAAAAATAACAGTAATACTCAACAAATTATATAATTTCCAGAAGACAAGATTATGCATTACACATTTAAAAAGTACCGAGAAGATAAAATAATAAGGCATTTAGTACATAAGTAAAAGATGATTAATTTAGTTTTTAGATCTAATAAAAAAAAAAAGATTTGGTACAACAAGATTTCAGAGACAATAAAAATGTTACACCTTCAAGTAGTTAAACCAGTGGACTCCAAGCCTATAATCATAACTCAGATTCCTGATTGAAATGAGAGATCAAATGAAACCCCTGGTTGAGCTTATCAATAGGCTTCGACAGGAAGCAAGTGGCAGACTCCAGGAAGGTTTAGAGAAGGGATTATTTACAAGATAGAGACAGGTATAGGGAGAAAGCAAAAAGAATGAGATGCCCCTGGGCTAGTAAGAACAGGTGTAACAACATGTACACATAAACAAGAGGAGGAAGCTAAACCCAGTGGAAAAGAGTGTAGAAGGTCACCTTGAGAGGAGCTGTGACCCTTGGCCTTGGGTGGCAGTTATGTAGCCAGCTCCAAGACAACTCTACAGGGAAGAAGCAGGGAAATAGAGGACCTAACATCACTGTGCTCCTTCCCTCTGACCCCTGTAGGGACTCCTTTTGGGACAAATCTTTTTGGGAACCAGAGGAGAAATGAACTTGTTAAAGGCATTTACACAGGTCAGCAGGGTGAGAATGGAAGGCATCTGGCTTGGTGAACAGGGCACACACCATTTTACATGGTTGCTTTTATCCCACTTGGTACTTCTAATTGCCACATCAAGACAATATTGCACCACTATGAAAAATTATACATTTCATTTCTGTGTGTTTCAACTATGAGGCCAAATATTAATAATATTAACAATAATAATTCAAAATTTATCAACAACCATTTTAGTGAAGCATTCTTTGGACACTTCTGATCCATTTAAAAATGAAGAAAAATATTTATGGAGAAAATTAACTCATTGCATTTTGCATGTGACCGTAGGCAGAGAGGATTATGCAATGGAGGGAAGGGCCATGAACAAAAGAAATTTTGGAAATGCATTTGAAGGGCCAGCATTAATATCATTTGGGGAAGGGGCGATTATTTGATTTCTTTTTTGCAATGGGATTGGATGGGTGGAAGAAACACTCAGGATATGGGGCAGATAATGCTTACAAAATTACCTGCAATGAAACAATGTGTTTCCTAATTCTAAAACACAATGGAAATCTGATCCTAGCTTTCAAAATGTATCTCATCCACAAGTATCTTACCATACATCAATACCCTTCACCAAGGATTCATTGCTCACACACTCTGTGCCCGGCACCATTCTAGGGGATATTGATGCCACAATCTATAAGATAACATTGTCTCAGCCCTCATGAAAGCTTTGTTCAATTAAATCTTGTGCAGAAGTCCATTATATTTACATAGAAGATAGAAAATGAATGACGATAAGAGCAGAGGTGCTCTAGTTTAATTAGCTGCAGGGAGCTTGGAGCCCTCTGTGCTTCCCCATTCTTTCTGTTGTTTGGATCCCTGTACATCAGTATGAAGCCACTGTCTTTATAAGCTTCAGAGTACTGGCATCTCAGGGTTAGGAAATAGCAGTCTCTACAGGAAGGATTGGGCTTAAGGAAATCCCAGAAAGATGTTTGCCCATATTTGTCATTTAAAACTTTTAGAGACTTATTTAATTATTAAGTTTTAGAATACTCTTGTTTTTATCATCCATCCATCCATTCATTCATTCAATAAATGAGTGCCCTCTGTTTGCAAAGCACTGAGAATCCATGATGAAAAGAAAATTTCCTGACCTTCCGTGATGTCCATTCTTGCCAGGAAGATAGATTTTAAATACTTAATTACATAATTGGTTACTGAATTCCAACTGTGGGTTAAAAAGCTAACAACATAGTTCCAACCCAAAAGTTCTTCCTTGTTTCTTGTTTAAACAGAATCAATTGAGAAAAGAAATACATGCTTTCTCTGAGTGTGTGTGTACCTGTGTGTGTGTGTGTGTGTGTGTGTGTGTGTGTGTGTGAAGTTTGATATTATCCAGGCTTACTTATTCTGGGAGTAATTTAATTTTTAATGAAAGGGTGAAAATTAGATGAAATGTCTCCAGACCTCAAATTTACTTTAAGAGTAAAAGTCAGAATGTGATTTTAAAAAAAGAAAAATTACTTGTTATGGGTGCCATGAAGAGAAAGTACAGGATGTTTGAGAGTGTGGGCCTGGAGAGGCTTCCTTGAGGAAGTGACATTGGCTTAGATTACCAGTTGGTTGAAGGGAATTAGTTTGGGATTGCAAATTCAAATTCCTTTGGAGGGGGCAGATAGGTAACAAAAATGTGTGCATCTGGCAGGGGATAAGACTGAAAGAAATATTAAGGCCCAAGGTAGGCTGAAGGAAGTCTACTGGCCTTAAGGCATTCAAATTCAAACTTTAAAAATCTATTTTGTTTGGGCTGGCCAAACAAAAGAGGTCTGCAGCCAAAGACAGCAGAAAAGCTGGCACACCTCTCCTGCTCCGACATTCAGGCAGGGGGAGCAGCAGGTGCAACAGCCCTGAGGCAGGAGGGGGCCATCTGTTTTGATGAGCTGAAAGACAGCAATGGTGGTGGAGGGCAGAAGCCGAAGGACAGAGAAACTCTGAAGGGCAGGTGGAAGGAAGAGACTCAGAGCACTCAGGCTCATTAGCCCATCCAGGCTATAGTCTTTACTCCAAGTACCCTTGGATGCCTGCAAGGACAGCAATGTAGGAAAGAATTAAGAGCAGACAGTTAGCAAGTTGCTGTGATGGTTCCCTATCTTTCCTCAGTATTTTTAGACCACGTTGTTTAAATAACTGTGCACTTTCATGCAGTCTTACCCTGGTTTTCTTCAGTCTAGATAACCAAGCTGGACACTTCCTTCTTGGTCATGACTGTGACAAAGAAATCACAGGTGTCTGTGTATGGAATGGAAGGCCTGAAATGAAAACCTGACAGCCCATACATAGAATCATCTATCTGCTGGCAGATATGGCCTTTCATTCACTTTCCTGAAACCATCATGGGTAAGACAATCTGTATCCTCCAGAAATTCATGTGACTGGGGAGAAAGATCCTTAAGCCAGTAAATATTAAACCCTGTGGTGCCAACAATGCTAACGTAAATCCCAGGTATTATGGGAGCACCAAGAACACATGCCTAACCTGCCCCACGTGGAAAATCAGGTCTGGCTTCACCTGTGAATCTAAAACTCACTGCTAGATTTATAATTTGGTCCAGTGTTTCAAAAGTAATTCTTATTTAGAGATTCTCTCATGCAGACTTTTGTCAGGTAACAGACATAAATGAATACAATTATATGACTTGTGTGAATAAATAACTCGTGACATTGGTTTGCCCAGTCTTTTGGTGGCCCCACTCTTGATTCTCAAAGACCAAGGAGAAGGGAAGTGCTGTGAGTCAGCAAGTCTCCATGATGTTTATTGCAAGGTGAAAATTTGAGGATAGGAAAAAATTGAGTAAGCCAGACACATTTGCTTCTCCTTTTAAAAAACGGAAATGACAAACTGTTGCAACTTTCACACACAGCTCAATATGATGTAGTTATATTTTTGTTGTTATTGTACAAGATAAATGGGGTGAGCATTCTGATGTTAAGATTAACTCACTTTTTCCCAACTTACATGTTTATTGGCGTATTTGGGCTCAAAATAATTTCTTTCCACTTTTTCTCCTCTTATGAGTTCACATTAAACATATTCATATGATATTAAAGTTACAAATAAAATATTGGGATTAAATGTCATTCCCTTAGTAAGAATGATTTCCCTTGATGTAGTAATAATCATTCCTCACATGATGTCTCTAAATCTAGATTTTAAACTCTATAGATTTGTATTAAGGTTTCACACTAGAGCTATTTTGTCCTTAGATAATTGACATAAACTCTTGTGGTGCTGGAAAATCAGCACATGAAGTGGTCATTTGTTTCTGCTCCTGATGGAGGGAAGGGATCTATGCCACGATCTCTGAGGAAGAGAAAGACTTTCAGTGCTTAGCATGTGAACAGAGGACATGGAAGTTTCTTTAACGTCCATGAATAAGAATGAAACAAAGCTGTGGGACAGCAGATCAGTCCAGAAATCAATCATCATCATGCTGACTGATTTGTTTTCATCACATAGCTCTAATATCTTTATTGTTCAATGAAATTATTTATTCAAGAGTATTCATGAATAAATGCCTCAAAAGCATCTTTCAGTTGATATTTCTTCTGTCATGGCTATCCTATGTCTCTTAAGCAAAAGGCAAACTTTGAGAAGCACCGACTAAGATGAAAGTTCTCCTTTCCACTCTTAGAGGTCTGTACATTTAATATGGCAAACACATCATAGGGAAAGTAAACCACAGAAAGCAGATGTGGTAGAATGGAAAGAACCAGAAGCACTAGCTTTGAATTCCACACTCATGAGTCCTAGCCAGCAGCTGATAGTTGGGTGACAGGAGAATGGGACAAGAAGATTTGCCCCAGTAAGATCTGGACAGATGCCAGAGTCAATGCCAGTGGACTTTGGTTGAGAGCAGAGTTGCAGGCCTGTGGGGGCACCCAGAGCAGTGTATGTTCAAATGGTAGCAAAAGGGGAGAGGAGAGAATGGTTGGGAAAGAAGTTCAAGTGCATAGTGTGACTCAGGTCAGCCAGGTATTGGCAGCTCAGCAGTATCAGGTCCTACCTGGAGAAGACTGAGCCTGCCAGGGTATTCTCTGCCCTGAAAAGACTTTCTGAATCTAGGTATCTAAACAGATGAAGTTCAAACTCTTTAGCTTGACACCAAAGTACTCTGGGGATCTCATGTTAGTAGAACTTACTCCTTCCACCTACACATGAATGCTTTCTCTACATCACAACTAAATAGCTGGTTTATGCATCCAGAAAGTACTCAGCACTTTCCCAGAGCCATTTCCTCATACTACTCCCACTACCTGGGGTACCCCATCTCCCCCCACCCATCATTACTCATCCAAATCCTTAGCTCCTTCAGAGCCCAGGGCAGAAACATCCCCTCCATGGAAGACTCTCAGACAGGATCTTACTGTCCTCACAAATTTCGTGGCATTTTCTTTGTATTTCACATTTTCACTTTGTGTTTTGCATTAGTTATTTGTATCTCTGGCTGACTCCTTTACAGGACCAGAAGCCCCTGGGAGAGAGGTCAAGTCCACATGCATTTTTGTACTGACCACAATACCTGGGCTCAGTGCCTTAAATAAAGTGGTTGCCCAATAAATGCCTGTTGGGTTGATCACCGGCTATATTGCTGCCTTGCCTGTTCTACTGAGAGTAATAAGTAACCATAATTTAATGGCTCCTCTAGGTACACAAGTTATTGGAGCAGAACAAGAGTGGAGAAGGCAAACCTTTACCCTACAAAGTGTAAACAGTGAAGCTTGCGTGTATGTTTTTAAACTGATACAAAAACATATTTCCAAATAATATTGCTCCTATAGGTAACAATAGATCCATTTATGATTAACTGCAGCACAGATTTTCTGTAAACTTCAAAGGAATTAAAGGAATGAGGTGAATAGAGGGCTTGAGGATAGGAATTTCAGACTTCCCCTGGGAGTGGGTGTGCGGAGAAACAAGAAAACTGGATTCCCTCCTGCAGTGCAAGTGTGTCCCTATGAGTGTACACAGATGAGTTGTTTCAAGACTTTAGACATTCCTGCTTCACTGACAGCAAAGGAGGGAGAGATTACAGGAGGCCTGCTGCCTACTTCCACCCACTCCAAGGGCCACAACTAGGACGGTTCCCTCCCTTCTTCTCCAGTTTCCTTCCCAGCACAGGCTGATCTGCCATGAATCCTACTTTCAATGGAGACAAAAGCAAAGGACGTTGAGATGTAGGTCAGGAGGAATTCACCTTGTTAGTCCAGCTAATTATGAGGTCTGACTGGTTTTTGTGATTGGGATAATGACCTTGCATGAGTGTGCAAGACTGATTTTCATTCTGGAAATGAACGTGTTGTCCTCACCTAATGTATTGTCAAAGTCCCCATGGTTCTTACCCTCAGAAGTGTTGGGTCCCCTTGAGAGGCTGCGAAAGTCAGCCTGGCTCCCATAGCTACTGAGACAAGCAGAGGCTCAGAGAGCAGAGCCTTCACACTACGGGGCCAGAGGGAGTACCGGGACAATGTCCTACTCACATTCTATAATCCAACTACCATCGCAATGGAAGAGATTGCCTTTGCAGCAGTCTGGGTCACTGGCCCTGGCTCACGTGAAGAGAGAGCAGGGCCTTGAAGAGGCAAACAGATCTTCATTATTTCATATTAAGAAAATGTTGCCTATGGAGTAAAGGCCAAGGATTCAAAACATAGATGGAAACACAGACAATTTAAATGAGATAATCTCAAGTAGAAGTTTAATTCAATTGAGTTAATCAAATCCCACTCATTTTCATTTTAAAACTCCATTTTCATTAAATCCAATTGCTTCCCTCTATGACTTTGGCTTTAAATGAATGTCAGCAATGATTACAGTGAATCTCTCCCCCTCCCCACCCTCCCCCAATGCCCCCTCAGCTTTCAAGGTAAAGATGCCATCGGTAGAAGGTTGCACCTACCAAATCCAAGTGCCTCCCATTCAACATAGGGTTGACACTCACTTAAGGACACCTTTAAGTGAATGCACTTTAAAATACTGTTTCTTAGGGAGGAGTTAAGATGGTGGAGGAGTAGGGGGACCCTAAGTTTGTCTCGTCCCTCAAATACAACAAAAATACTGAATTTCCTTTCTTCTTTCTGCTCTCTTGCTCATCTTGTCCCCTTGCCCTCTAGAAAAAGATTGACAGATGCGTGTTCCTCAGACTTTCCAAGGGATTAGCAATTTAGCTCTGGTAAATTCTTCACATTTATCTTTTACCAACATCAGAAGTCAGCAATTCAACTCCTCAATCTCATTCCATCAAAATGACTGATGCAACATTAGCCAGAAAAGGCATACTAATGCCCCTTTTCTACTGTTTGGGCAGGTGTCCAACCTCCTCCCCACCAAATGGAACCTGGTGAAATTATTCTCTCAGGTGGTCACTGTCCTCCAAGGCCAAGCCAGCCTTATGGGGCCTGCTATTTTTCTCGTGGGCGTTAATCACCTTCTTATGAAAAGAGATAAGCATCTGTGGCTCCATGTAAGAGCTTTAGTTGGCTCTGTGGGCATAGGTTTGCTCTAGACAAAAGTCCCCATAATCTATCAAGTGCAACGTCACCACAAAAACATCACAGCTGATTTTATTACACTTGTTGGACTTTACAAGACTGAATTCTCTAGAGCTTTAAGGTTAGGAATTTTATGGACAAATTGAGAAAACAAAGTTTTACTAGCAATTTGACTGAATATCTTACTGACCTCTGCTTTCAAACAGTATACACATATGAATTTGGGGATTGTTGTTACTACTCCATCATTATGTGATGGGAGATCTTCTTCTGTCTTTTGGGAGTACTGAGTCCTGGAATTCTCTGGTCACTGAAATGGTGAAATAGGCAAATTCCCAGAAGAACCTCAAACCAAGATAAGTGCCTCCATAAATGACTGAACTGTTAAGATTTGTGAAATCAGAAGCTTTTTTGGTGGTGGTGGTTGATTTTAATACAACTGACTATTTGTAAATGTCATATAAAACTAGCAGTGATTCTTAACATTGACCACACTTAGAGTCAGCTGGAAGCTTTGGATCATGTAATGATGCTACTGCCCTACCCAAGACCGATTGAATCAAACTCTCTCCGGGAACAGGGCATGGGCGTTGGAATTTCTCACAGCCCCCTGGATGACTCTATTGTGTAGCAAGAGATGAAAACCACCATGCTATAGTCTGAAATGCAAATTTAAGAGGTAGAAAACAGAAAAAAAACTAATCTATTAATTAACTAAACTCTTAAATCATCTTAATTAACTCAACTCTTATCATAGGCATTTCATAAATTCCAAGATGTCCAAGTCCCCAAATTGCTAGTTGGGGGACAAAAAGCCAAAGGATTTTATTTGTCTGACTGTACAATATAAAACAGTAGGCCTTAGTTCTAAGAGACCTCTTTAGATAGCATTTCTGAAGACTTGATGACAAGAAAGCAGTGGAGATCTTTGACTCAAGGTAATCCCAGGAGCAAGGCTGCTCTGCTTCCTCATCCCACACAAGGGAGGCAGGAGTGCCTAGAACTATGCTCCCAGTAAAGTCCTTCGCTGATTCACAGGGAAAAAATAGGCCATCCCTTGGACCTGAAGGAGTAAATGCTTTACTTTTTTTTTTTTTTTTTTACTTTAGAGAGATAGATGACAAGGGGGAGGGGCAGAGGGAGAGACAGAATCTTAAACAGACTCCCCACTGAGTGCAGAGCCTGACCCAGGGATTGATCCCATAACCCTGAGATCATGACCTGAGACCAAATCAAGAGTCAGACACTGAACCAACTGAGCCACCCAGGCATCCCAGGAAAAAAAAAAAATTTTTTTTCAAGATTTTATTTATTTGACATAAAGACACAGTGAAAGAGGGAACACAAGCAGGAGTAGGAGAGGGAGAAACAGGCTTCCTGCCAAGCAGGAAGCCCAATGCGGGGCTATTGGGAGCCTGGGATCATGACCTGAGTGGAAGGCAGGTGCTTAACACCTGAGCCACCCAGGTCTCGCAGGAATAAATACTTTAAAGAGATAAGTGAAGTCTTCTATATATAGAAGATAATATTCTTTTATCTGGTGTCCTCCTTCCATTGTTCATCAGAGCTCCATTAATCAGTAGGAATTAGAACACTCTAGTGAAGTGACCAAGGCCCCCCTTAACCTAGGATGACTCCACTTTCAGAAGCTGCACCGTGGCCAGCAAGGCTATGGTCCCGAATGATGTCCTCATCTGTTTCCAGGAAAGGATTGAATCATGCCCACAGGATTCAGCTGAGTTACTATCATTTTATATTTCCAGGGAACTCTCTTTAAAGTTGATTTTATTCATCACCACAACCCTAAACATCAATTTTAAGAAATGACGGGCTATCTGAAGGTTAACAAACATTTGCAAGATATGTCTAACATCTCATTGTTCTGGTGCTTTTTTGAGTAACTCCAGCTTCACTGTGTCATGCTGTCAAGTGGGAAATGGTCTCTACTGAGGCCCAAAGTCCAGAAGGCAGTGGCTCTCAGACTCTAGGGGACTTCAAAATCATCTGTTGAATTTGAATCTTCATTTTGAAGACACACCCCAGGTGCCTCTGAATTAGTAGGCAGTCCTCAGACCCCAGGGGTAAGAGATGCCTACAGGAACCCTCTTTGTGTGTTTTCAGCACAAGGACAATGACTACAGTATCAGTTACATCTGACAATGGTCTCCTGGAAATAAATAGGATTCTTTTAGTCCAGACCTTATTATTAATGTTTATAATATGAATAAAATTCTGAGGCCTTACAGCCCAGCTTAAGGCTCTAAAGGAAACAGCAAGAAAACCATCATCCCCAACTGAAGGATACCTACCAGGCCCTTCCCTTGATGGAAGAAATATTTATCTCTGAGAGAAATTCTTATCTCTGCTCCAGTGTTGTTAACATTTGGATCTTGATCTTTATCTTTGGATCTATTTTGTAATTTGCATTTAAAAAACCTGTGTCTACACATAACCCAGTTTAACTTAATGAAAATTATTATTATTGCTGCATGTTTGACTTCAATGTTGATTTTATGG
>RCUC01138241.1:0-12895 GCA_003697995.1 Taxidea taxus jeffersonii | reverse complement strand
TAGCTATGTAAATTTTGTTTTAGTATTACATAAAAGGTGTCTGTGACCATAGCTAAGTCGAGCATTCAGCATTCTACACATACACAGAAACGGGTTTGGCCAGTTGGACTAAATTAGCTGATCCCAACTGTTTACTATAGTCAACCAGATAAATGTTTAATCATAAGTTGGTAACTAGTCCCAGATTTGTTTTATCAACGAGCCATAAAACCACTATCATAAGACAATCCCAAATTGGTGGCTATGTTTCATGTATTACTCCAGAATGTTTATATTATACATATGAAAAAGATATTACAAGTTTGTTTTATCTTACAAGCATAAATTTTTTTAAAAGGCATAAATATTTTCAGTTGAGTTTGTTAACTCCAGCTTTGTTTTCTGAGATTTTTTTTAGCTTTCCACCTGTGATCTTAAAAGTTGTTTTAGTCATCCTCTGTCCCATCTACCTATTGTTGCATAACAAGCCACCTCCAAATCTAGCAACATGAAAACAGCAGTTTTACTGTCTCAGAGAATTCTGATAAGGGCATTGTGGGGATGTTTTGTCTCTGTTCCACTCTGTCCATGGCTTTAGCCAGGAAGACTCAGTGTGGAGTGGCGACTTGAAAAGCTGGGAACTGGAATCATCAGAAGACTTCTTCACTTACATGCCAGCACCTGGGCTAGGATGACACAAAAGCTAGCCTCAGCCCAAGCTGTTGACTAGATCACTTACCTAGGGCTAATCTCTCTGTCTGGCTTGGGCTTCTTACTAGGTGATGGCTAAGTTCCAAGAGGGAACTTCCTGAGCGTGAGTGTTACAGGAGACCCGGGTGGAAGCTGTAGGGCCTTTTACGACCTACTTCAGAAGTCACATGACATTTCTTCCATACTCTGCAATAGAAATGAATGAACTGTAGCCTCCTGCCAAATCCAGCCTGCCACCTGTCATAAATAAAGTGTTATTGGAACATAGCCCTGTCCATTCCTTTGCATTTCATCTATGGCTGTTTTTATGCTATGATGCAGAGTTGAATAATTGCAACAGAGACTGTATGGTCTGCAAAGCCTAAGGTATTAACTATCTGGCCCTTTACAGAAAAGGTTTGCTGAGCCCTGCTCTATCAGCTAAAGCAATCACACCCTCTCAGTGTCAGTGTGAACCCCACTCTTGGTGGAGGCAAGTCAAAGAAAGTACAGCCTTTTTTGAAAATTACCATAACACCTATTTACCTCTCAGATTTTTTTTTTAAGATTTTATTTATTTATTTGAGAGAGAGAGGGAGAACACAGAGGTAGAGGGAAAGGGAGGAGCAGGCTTCCCAAGGACCAGAGATCCCAATACAGGACTTTATTCTGGGACCCCAAGATCACCACCCAAGCCGAATGCAGTTGCCAGGCTGAGTGAACCACCCAGGTGTCCGTCCACCTCTCAGATTTCTTTTATGGGTAGTTTTAGAAATACTTTTATTCAGAAGTTGATGGGGAGGAAAATTAAGAGGAAGAGAATGTAACTTCCAACAAGTCATACATTTATTGCAAGAACCGACTACTAATAGAGATTTTTTTTTTTGGTAAATTATACAGACATTTTGTCATAAGGGAAAAGTAAAATGAAAACAATGTATTCCAAAAACTAGCTTTGCTTTATCCTTCTATTTTAGATGCTTGAATCTTAAACCACCCCCACTTTTTCTTTTATTATGGTTAAATATACATAACATAAAATTTGTCATTTTAACCATACTTAGGTATACAGTTCAGTGGCATTAAATACAGCTGACTCTTGAACAACATAGGTTTGAACTGCATGGGTCCAGTTATACTCACAATATTACAGTATAGCACTATAGATTTATTTTCTCTTATGATAAAAATTTTTTTGTAATTTAAATTCAATTTTATTATCATACACTGTATTATTAGTTTCAGAGGTTACCACTCTTTTTTTTTTTTTTTAAATATTTTATTTATTTATTTGACAGAGAGAGACACAGCAAGTGAAAGAGACACAAGCAGGGGGAGTGGGAGAGAAAGAGGCAGGCTTCTCACCAAGCCCGATGCAGGGTTTGATGCAGGGCTTGATGCGGGGCTCGATGTGGGGCTCGATGTGGGGCTCCATCCCAGGACTCTGGGATAATGACCCCAACCGAAAGCAGACGCCTAATGACTGAGCCACCCAGGCGCCCCCTGAAGGTTGCCTCTTAGATTTTAATCCTTGTTTGGGTTTTAATTTTGTAAGCTACTTAAAATAGCTCTTCTCACTATGTGAACGAGTGCTGAAGTTCTGTAAGAACAAGTTAAAAAGTGGGAGTCAACCATGTTATTTCAAGTTTTATTCTTTTGAAATTTGCCTTTGTCAGCTCCTGTGGGTAAATATTTTGCTGTTAATTTTTTCAAAGAAAGGTTAGATGGGTTAACCCATGTTCACAAAGTTAATGCAAGGATAAAGAAGGATAAAGTTCTTTAAAAAAAATAAAGAAAGAAAGAAGAGAGAGAGAGATGGTAAACAGTTGTCCAAACAGTTAAGCTTCACTTGGTCAATGAGTTTCAGGTTTTAGAAATCACTATTCATGAAAAAAATTTTATTTAAATATGCTGTATTAGTACCATTTTAATTAACCCCAATTTCCTCATCTATGGAATGAAAGAGTTGGGTAGTCAGTGGTTCTCAACCCTGGCTGCATATTCAAGTCCTGAGGGGCCCACGGCCTTATCTTAGATAAGTAAATCAGAATGTCTGGACTTTGGGCCCCCACAGGTTTTAAAAGTTCCTCAAATTATTTTCATATATACCCAGCACAGAGAAAGAGGTGGTTGGGTGACTGTGGGCTCCTTTGCAGATGGTAACATTTTCTTGTTCTGTGGTTGTAAAGGGGATATGGAAATGGAAAGTTTCCCCATAATTTTTGTTTATGCTAATTGAGAAAATTATTTGGAATGGGAGTTGTACATTTTAATATGATAACCAGCATGATTTAATATCTCACAGTCATTTGGACTTGCTGATTTAGCATGAACCTAAGTCAGATATTTTAATTTTCACCTATCTTTGATCAACTGATTATCCATCATTTCACACTGCTGAGGCCGACTTTCTGTTTGTTAAAGAACATGCTAGTGTGACACCTCTTTTCAGAATGAGATCGAACACATCTGCAAGTATATGTTAACAATGTTTCTCAAACTTAAGTGTGCACACTTGTTAAAATGTAGATTCTGACTCAGTAATTTTGGGGTGAGAATCTGACTTAAGAATTTGCATTTCTAACAAGCTCCCAAATGATACCCAGGCTACCGGTCTATCATCCATGGGCTACCACTTAAATAGCAAGGTATTAAGATACCCATCCAGACTCAGAACTGCAAATTCAATCTCACAATTGATTAAGAAAAAGAATGTGGGGCGCCTGGGTGGCTCAGTGGGTTAAGCCTCTGCCTTCGGCTCAGGTCATGATCCCAGGGTCCTGGGATCGAGCCCCACATCGGGCTCTCTGCTTAGCAGGGACCCTGCTTCCCACCCCCTCTCTCTGCCTGCCTCTCTGCCTACTTGTGATCTCTGTCAAATAAATAAATAAAATATTTAAAAAGAAAAGAAAAGAAAAAGAATGAGATCACAGGGAAAAGGGAAGGGGCGCTAGAGTCACTTTACAATTCATTATATTATGTATAATGAATATGCATAATGGTGCCTCTTTTTTATTTTTGAAAGAAGTAACCTGCTGAGAAAATTATAGAGCTCTGTTGCTGGTTCTTTGTGTAGGCTTTACCAATAATTATTTTCTTCAGCTATGTGTCTTCTGCCCTCTACGATATAGACCTCATGTGGTGGCTAAACATACAGGTAAATTTAGCAGCTCATCTTGGGACAATATAGTGTAGTGGTGATGCATTGAACTGGGAGTTGGAAGACCTGGGTTCTTGTCGTTATCACCCTTGACCTTGTGACCTTGAATAGGGCACTTATTCTCCTTGAGCCTCAATCTTGTCTTTAAATCTGAGCTAATCATCCCTGCCATGTTAAGGCAGTAAGAGGAACAAATAGGATGGTTGTGAAAGTGCTTTGTAAATTACAAAGTAACTTATAATGTGAGTTATTATTGTCTGTAGACTATTCTTTTCTTCATTCTTTTTTATTGAGGTATAATTGATACACACTGTATTAGTTTCAGGTGTATAACATAATAATTCAATATTTGTGTTGTGAAAGATCACCACAATAAGTCTAGTTAACATCCATCCACTATCCATAGTTGCAAATTTTTTTTTCTTGTGATGAGAACTTTTAGGATGTATTCTCTTAGCAACTTCCAAATATGCAATACAGTATTATTAACTCTAGTTGCCACGTTGTACATAACATTCCCATGACTATTTTCTTTCTTTTTTTTTTTTTTTAATTTTTTTTTTTTTTTTTAAGATTTTATTTACTCATTAGTTAGAGAGAGAGCGAGCACAGGCAGACAGGCAGGCAGAGGCAGAGGGAGAAGCAGGCTCCCTGCCGAGCAAGGAGCCCGATGTGGGACTCGATCCCGGGACGCTGGGATCATGACCTGAGCCGAAGGCAGCCGCTTAACCAACTGAGCCACCCAGGCGTCCCCCCATGACTATTTTCTAACTGGCAGTTTGTACCTTCACTCCCTCCTCCTCCCATTTTTGGCAACCACCACACTGTTCTATCTTCCATGGAGTATTCTTGACCACATATCTACATGGATGCTGTTAACTTTCAACTATCTTTTCTAGTAGAAGGAGCATTAACAAGGGTTAGATGGTAAATGAGGCACCTGGAGTTTTTCTCTGTCTCCTGGGTTCCAAGAGAAAAAGTTTGAGTCATGGGAGAAAGGCTGAAAAAAGAATCCTAGGGGGAAATGGTGGTGAATTCAGACTTTGTTACTCTTCATCCCAGATAGCAAACCACTATCTCCTTTTCAATTCCTTAGCTGGCCCTGGGAATTATCAGAGATGTGGATGGGAAGGCCTACCCGACTGATTGTGATTCAAAGCCATTTTTGAATAAAAGAAGTAAAAGTAAACAGGTTTCTCTGATTCTTGCAGTGGACTCAATTTAGAGAAATTGTTAATACCATGTGTTTCCTTCACTCTCTAGAGTGCTTGCCGCAGACCAGTAATTTCCTATCATAATTATACATCAAAGAAACTTGATTTCATTACAATAGAGGAATAAAACTATTAATTTAGAAAAAACTAATTCAGCCTCTGTGGTTAGATTAAAAACTCTATATGATTAGATAGTTAAATTCATAAATGACCCTAGGGTAAAAATCTGCAAG
This sequence comes from Taxidea taxus jeffersonii, assembly GCA_003697995.1. NCBI lineage: Eukaryota > Metazoa > Chordata > Mammalia > Carnivora > Mustelidae > Taxidea > Taxidea taxus. The sequence continues at coordinate 7,619 of RCUC01138241.1, read as the reverse complement.
TAGAAAATAGAGTTAACTTTATGTGTTAATAGCAATGAAGTGGTTTTCCCTAAGCAAGTAGCCATCTCTGTGCTGGGGAACCTTAGGTAGGACCTGGGAAGGAACCCTGTATGAAAACTCCAAGGGGATTAAACTGAAGCCAAAGCAAAACTAGTGCCCATTCCATACCAGTGTATAGTTCTAGGGATTAATTTAAGTAGAAAGGAGAATATATTTTTATTGTGTTTATTTTGCCCAGGCCACAGTTCTGGGACCTTTAACAGCTTCGTCAAATGCCCAAACTGCTTACTTCTTTCATTGAGGCTTTCAGAGCATTAGACTGGTGGCTGAATAAATTTGATATTATTCAATAAATTGAATAAATTTGGTGACCTTTCTTAGTATACCTGATCATGTCCCTGAAAACTCAAGAGTTGTTTTCCTTCCTCAGCTGAAGAAGATACAGAGGAAGGATACTCCTTCTTGATTACCCCTATGATAGTTAATTCTGTGTGTCAACTTTGCTAGGCTATGGTGCCCCATTGTTTGGTCCAACACCAACCTAGATGTTGCTGTGAAGATTTCTTTAGATGTGATTAACATTTAAATCAGTAGACTATGAGGGGCGCCTGGGTGGCTCAGTGGGTTAAAGCCTCTGCCTTCGGCTCAGGTCATGATCCCAGAGTCCTGGGATCGAGCCCCGCATCGGGCTCTCTGCTTGCTGGGGAGCCTGCTTCCTCCTCTCTCTCTGCCTGCCTCTCTGCCTACTTGTGATCTCTCTCTGTCAAATAAATAAATAAAATCTTTAAAAAAAATAAATCAGTAGACTTTGAGAAAAGCAGTTTACTTTCCATAATGTAGGTGGGCCTTGTCTAATCAGTTGAAGACCTTAAAAACAATGACTGAGGTTTTCTGAACGAGAAGGAATTCCTCTCAAAACGGCAACATAGACACTCAACCTGTTTCCAGCCTACCCACCTGCCCTACAGATTTCAGATTTGCCAGCCTCCACACTGCATGAGCCAGTTCCTTAAAATCAATCTCATTCTCTCCTCTCTCTCTCTCTCTTTCTATCAGTTCTGTTTCTCTGGAGAGAACCCTGACTAATAGAACCTTTTTTTTTTTTTTCAAAGATTTTATTTATTTATTTGACAGAAAGAGATCACAAGTAGGCAGAGAGGCAGGCAGAGAGAGAGAGAGAGAGGAGGAAACAGGCTCCCTGCCGAGCGGAGAGCCTGATGCGGGACTCAATCCCAGGACCCTGAGACCATGACCCGAGCCGAAGGCAGAGGCTTAACCCACTGAGCTACCCAGGTGCCCTAATACAACCTTTTTAATAAGAATGTTAGTCCTAGTGAAATAACTCAGACAGAAAAAGACATACTGGGGCGCCTGGGTGGCTCAGTGGATTAAACCGCTGCCTTCGGCTTGGGTCGGGATCTCAGGGTCATGGGATCGAGCCCCGCATCGGGCTCTCTGCTCAGCGGGGAGCCTGCTTCCCTCTCTCTCTCTGCCTGCCTCTCTGCCTACTTGTAATCTCTCTCTGTCAAATAAATAAATAAAATCTTAAAAAAAAAAAAGACATACTGTATGTTCTCACTTATATGGGGAATCTAAGGTAAAGGAACCCATAGAAACAAAACAGATTGCTGGTTTGCTAGAGGCAGAGAATGCAGAGAATGAGTTGGGGATGGAGGCAGGTAATGAGTGAAGGTGGTCAAAAGGTATGAACTTCCAGTCATAATATAAGTTCTGAGGATGTCCTGTACAGCATGGTGACTATAGTTAACAACACTGTATTGTATATTTGAAAGCTGCTGAGAGAGTAGATCTTAGAAGTTCTAATCACAAGAAAAAAATTTTGTAACTATGTAAGGTGATGGATGTTAACTAAACTTACTGTGATAATATTTTGGAATATATACATATAACAAATCATTGTGTTGTACACCTTAAATTAATACAGTATTACACATCAGTCATATCTCAATAAAACGGAGGGGTGGGAAGGAAAGTTATTCCTGTATCTTTACTTCTAGCAATTTTTTCTTTGAAACTGGGATTAGGTTTTTATTTTATTTTTATTTTTTTTAAAGATTTTATTTATTTGACAGAGAGAGAGATCGCGAGTAGGCAGAGAGGCAGGCAGAGAGAGAGGGGGGCGGGAAGCAGGCTTCCCACTGAGCAGAGAGCCCAATGTGGGGCTCCATCCCAGGACCCTGAGATCATGACCAGAACCGAAGGCAGAAGCTTAACCCACTGAGTCACCCAGGTGCCCCAAAACTGGGATTGGGCTTTTAATTTACATTAATTACTTGCATTTATTTGCAAGCATTTCTTTATGGGTTAACAGCTTTTTTTAGTAATAGCTCTAACAGATTTCTATTGTGCAGCTTCTTTTTAAAAAGAACTTTATCAGGGCTTTTTAAAAAGCAGAAGATACACCTACTATTTAAAAAGCTCCTAGGGACGCCTGGGTGGCTCAGTTGGTTAAGCGGCTGCCTTCGGCTCAGGTCATCATCCCAGCATCCTGGGATGGAGTCCCACATCGGGCTCCTTGCTCGGCAGGGAGCATGCTTCTCCCTCTGCCTCTGCCTGCCACTCTGTCTGCCTGTGCTCGCGCGCTCTCTCTCTCTAACTAATAAATAAATAAAATCTTTAAAAAAAATAAATAAAAATAAAAAGCTCCTAGAGGGGCGCCTGGGTGGCTCAGTGGGTTAAAGCCTCTGCCTCCGGCTCAGGTCATGATCCCGGGGTCCTGGGATCGAGCCCCACATTGGGCTTCCTGCTTGGCAGGGAGCCTGCTTCCCTTCCCCTCTCTCTGCCTGCTTCTCTGCCTACTTGTGATCTCCTTCTGTCAAATAAATAAATAAAATCTTTAAAAAAATAAAAATAACCTAGAGGTGGGTGCCTGGGTGGCTGTTGGTTTCCACTCAGGTTGAGATCTCTGTGCTGAGTGTGGAGCCTGCTTGGGATTCTTTCTCTCTGTCTCCCTCACTCCCTATAAATAAATAAATAAATAACTCCCAGAGGGACTTAGATTCTGCATTCTGGCTATGGCAGAAGTTTGCCCCATTACCATAATTTCTTAGGAATCCTTTATGCCCTCACAGGAGGTAAAGTCAACTCTGTTTCTTTCTCCAATACAACACCCCCGGCACCTGTGACAATTATGTGCTGCGCACAGAACTTCTCCAGAGTTTGGTGTCTCAGAGTTCTCCTTAGCACTTGGTAGGAAAGTTGAACATTTGAGAGGAGAAAATAAAAGAAATGTGTGAAAATATTTTGATGTATTGGGACGCCTGGGTGGAGCAGTTGGTTAGGCGGCTGCCTTCGGCTCAGGTCATGATCCCAGTGTCCTGGGATGGAGTCCCACATCGGGCTCCTTGCTCAGCGGGGAGCCTGCTTCTCCCTTTGCCTCTGCCTGTGCTCGCTCGCTCGCTCTCTCTGACAAATAAATAAAATCTTAAAAAAATATATTTTGATGTATTTAAATAGAGTGTATAAAAGGGGATGTGATGTCTAGCCTTGTGTTTTTCCTTCCTCCTTCCTATCAGCACAAGTTTGAGTATTCATTATCCAGTTAGTAGAATTTGCAGATCCGAATAGAGGCTTCTTTGATTGGGGGAGCCTGGGTGGCACAGTTGGTTAAGCATCTGACTCTTGATTTCAGCTCAGGTCTGATCTCAGAGTCTTGAGATCAAGCCCCAAGTTGGGTTATGGAACCTGCTTAAGATTCTCTCTCACTTGGGGCAGCTTCGTGGCTCAGTCAGTTAAGCATCTGCTTTCAGCTCAGGTCATGATCCCAGGGGTCCTGGGATCGAGTTCCACATCAGGATTCCTGCTCAGCGGGAGCCTGCTTCTCCTTCTCCCTCTGCCTGCCGCTCCCCTGCTTGTGCCCTCTCTCTCTCTAACAAATAAATAAAAATTAAAATTAAAAAAAAAAACAGAACTCTCTCTCCCTCTGTTCCCCCAGCCCCACTCTAAAATAAGTAAATAAATATTTTTAAAAAAGATTTTATTTATTTCATAGACAGAGATCACAAGTCAGATAGAGATCACAAGTAGGCAGAGAGGCAGTCAGAGAGAGGGGGGAAGCAGGCTCCCTGCCGAGCAGAGAGCCCAATGTGGGGCTTGATCCCAGGACTCTGGAATCATGATGACCTGAGCTGAAGGCAGAGGCTTTAACCCCGTGAGCCACCCAGGTGCCCCTAAGTAAATAAATCTTAAGAAAAAAAGTTTCCTTGTCTGTCCAAAGGGTGATTATAGCTGGGGATTGGAAGCTTGGCGTTTCCAGAGAGGAAGAGGTACAAAATCCCTTTTGTAGCTTTTAGACAGCGGTGAGAATTCTGTCCCTTTGTCTTTAAGCATTATATAAACAGACTTTGACTTTTTCTTTCAGCATTTTATTCTGGAATAGAGAAAGAGAGGAATCAGGGAGGAGTCCAAAGTGTTTTAGCTTGAGCCACTGAAAGGATGGAGTTACCTTAACTAAATAAACAGAGGCAGACACTCAGGGAAAAGCAAGTTTGGGGAAAAGATCAGGAGTTCAGTTTCGGATGTGTGAAAATCGAGATGCCTATTAGACATCCAAGTAGAGACACTGAGGAGGCAGTTGGATCTACGAGCGTAGACAAGTCAGGGCTGGAAATAGAACTAGGGAAGCCATCTACACGCATGAGACTCCCAAGGGAGAAAACATGGATAGAGTGTAAGACAAAGAACCAAGACTGAGCCTGGGAGCATTCCTGCCTTTAAAGTCAGAGAGGCAGGAGGAACCCGCTGAGGACACTGAGGAGCAATGGCCACTGAGGGCAGTGGTGAGCCAGGAGAGTAGGGTTGTCTGAAAGCCAGGGGAAGATGTTTAAGGAAGAAAAAGAAAGTGATCTACTATTGAGAACACTGCTAATGGGCAGGTGAGGCTAATGGAGATGTGCCTTGGATTTTACAAACAGGGAGACATTAGTAACCATAACAAGAGCAATTTATGTAGAGAGGTGGGGATAGAAGCCCGAGTGAGTGGTTCAGGAGAGAATGGGAGAGAAATTGTGGGCGTGGGGATAGATGGTTATTGTGAGGACTTTTTCTGCAGTGGGAACAGAAATAGAGCAATAAGCTAGATGCAAAAGTGAGGTCAAGAGTGCCATTGCTTAAGTGGAAACTATAAAACCATGTTTGTGTATTAATAGAAATGTCTCGTAGAGAAGGAAAAAAATATATCCATGCTTTGGAGAGAAAGGAGAAATTGCTGGAGCAGTTGTCAGAATGTCTCACAAAACTTTGTGCCAAAGTTTGTTCTCATTCTATGCACAATGAATGCCAGCAACTCTGGTTATAGAAATAGTTTCTGCAGGGACAGAGTAGAAAGCTATCTGAAAGCCTCCGTCTCTGTATCCTGGAGCCCAAGGACAGGGTGTGTGGACGAAAATGCTGACCAATGCCTCAGCTTTGGCCCAAGAATACATATTTCTGGGCATCCACACAAACACCACACAAACAGTGTAGGTAGAATAAGACCTCACTAAACCAGATTTCATACCATTTGTGATCATCCCAAAGGGACAGAATCAGAATTTTCCTTTTTAAAAAATTTTTTAATTAAAAAATTTTTTTTAATTTATTTTTATATTTTTAATTTTTGAGCATTTTCTTTTACCTGAGAGATACTGTTTTCATAGAGAATTAATGCTGTTTACAAAATTATATGGAAATTTTTGCATCTTTTTTTTTAAAGATTTTTATTTATTTATCTGACAGAGAGAGAAATCACAAGTAGGCAGAGAGGCAGGCAGAGAGAGAGGAAGAAGCAGGCTCCCTGCTGAGCAAAGAGCCCAGTGTGGGGCTCCATCCCAGGACCCTGAGATCATGACCTGAGCTGAAGGCAGAGGCTCAACCCACTGAGCCACCCAGGCACCCCTGCATCGGGTGCCTTTTAAAAGGCTTCAGATATTATCTTCAATGAGTATGCAATAGTAAATTTCTATTTAAGTAGCACCTTGTGGTAAGCCCGTGCTTTCTTATATCAAGTCAGTTCATTTTTTTCTCTTATTTCACTGAAGTGCTCTATTAATCAATGTTTTCTTGACCTACTTTGAATTACTACACTAGCGTATTAGAAAATAATAAAATTGCTGCATGTGTAAAAATATTCTAATTTTTAAATAACTGTGAAAAATTTCTCCCCCAGAGATATGATTTAAAGAAATTTTAAAGAATTGATCCCTGGGTGCCTGGGTAGCTCAGTTGGTTAAACAGCTGCCTTCAGCTTGTCCCGGGATCGAGTCTCAGTTGGGCTCCCTGTTCAACGGGGAGTCTGCTTCTCCCTCTAACCCTCCCCCCTTCTCATGCTCTCGTTCTCTCTCTCTCAAATAAATAAATTAAATTAAATTAAAAAGAATTGATCCCTTCCTAAGCTTTCCTTACAAAGAGAAAACCAGTTTAGTCAGAACTTTTCAGTATTTCCCACCAATTCCCCTTACTGGCAAAAGACAGCAATCATACCTGGAGAGTATGGGAGTGTGGCCAAAGTGGCCAACAAAATCCTAACATTCTTTTGGAGTCTCCCTTTCAAATATTAAAAAATCATATGAATTTTTCATTTCATAGTATGGTAGTACTATATTTTAGAATATATTTTAAACATTTTAAGTTATCATTATAGGGAAAAAGCATTCTAGTTGTCTCATTGGCTTAGTGAGGAAGCTGCTTGTCATGGTTTCTGTCCATGTCAGAACACTGGAATGAGCTGAGGGATGGCCTACACTAATACTGGGTTCATCATCTAGCTAATTGCTCTTCTCAAGCAGTACTTTCATAAAAGAGGGGAAAGAAATGAGAGATAGCTAGGGAATGATATGATTTAAGAGAGTTTTTTTGTTAAAATAGAGATCTGAGTGTGAACACTTAACTTTATTTTCTTTTTTAGTAAGGAAAATAATACCTATCTGAAGTTTGTTGGAAGGCTCCAATGAAGTGAAGCATGTTTTGTACCCAGGATAATGCCTAGCATACTGTAGACCCTTAATAACAGGCATTAATATTCATGTATGTTAACCACTCTTTTGGTAAAAAACAACAAAGTTTGTGTTTCACATGTTACCTTGTTATTAGGTTCTTAAACTAACTTATTTAAAATCAAGATTGTACCCTTGTTAAGGTGTTTTGAAAATTGTTAAGTAAATCAGAAGTTAACTAATTGGTCAAGATTTTAGAACTTGAATAATTTTGATTTTGTAACTTCCTCAGCTTTTCTCCTCAACTGGGTTCTAAGCTACTTATCTGTCTTCACATGAGAGCCACTTTTCCCCTTAGATAATTTACATTGCCTTTTTAAAAAAGATTATTTATTTGACACAGAGAGAGAACACAAGCAGGGGGGAGCAGCAGATGGGGAGGGAGAAGCAGGCTCCCCACTGAGCAGTGAGCCCCATGAAGGACTGGATCCCAGAACCCTAGGATCATGAAGGCAGATGCTTAACGGACTGAACTGAGCCACCCGGGCACACCTTCGTTGTTTTTTGTAAAACCATAACGCAATCCTACAAATGGTTGTACAAATGAATCACACAATCATACACTGATTTGGTATATTAGTGGGCTTATTTTTATTCTTACTAGTTTTTTTAATGTGTTTTTTTTTT
>RCUC01138240.1:0-11258 GCA_003697995.1 Taxidea taxus jeffersonii | reverse complement strand
TTTTTTTTCAACTTTATACTCATATTCCATCCCTTCATTGTGTTTACCCTTATATATGTTTTTCATTCTTTAAAATTTTGGGAGGTAGTTTCTTCTAAGAGATCAAAATACTCCCAAAATTAAGTGGGTGACCCTGTTCTACTCACCAGTCTAATATACATATATTTTTTCTTTTTTAATATTTTTTCTTTGTGTTTTTTCTTAATTTTTTTTCTGAACTACTTTTTACCCCCTTCCTTCACCCCACGATTTGGGGTCTCTTCTGATTTGGTTAAAGCACATTTTCCTGGGGTCATTGCCACCCTTTTAGTATTTCATTTGCTCCTTCATATATTCTTATCTGGACAAAATGACAAGGCGGAAAAATTCACCACAAACAAAGAACAAGAGGCAGTACCGAAGGCTAGGGACCAAATCAGTACAGACATTGGTAATATGTCAGATCTAGAGTTCAGGATGATGATTCTCAAGGTTCTAGGCAGCCTCGAAAAAGGCATGGAAGATACTAGAGAAACCCTGTCTGGAAAAATAAAAGCCCTTTCTGGAGAAATAAAAGAACTAAAGTCTAAACAAGTTGAAATAAAAAAAGCTATTAATGAGGTGCAGTCAAAAGTGGAGGCTCTTACTGCTAGGATAAATGAGGCAGAAGAAATAATTAGTGATATAGAAGACCAAATGACAGAGAATAAAGAAGCTGAGCAAAAGAGAGGCAAACAACTACTGGATCACGAGGGGAGAATTCGAGAGATAAGTGATACCATAAGATGAAACAACATTAGAATAATAGGGATTCCAGAAGAAGAAGAAAGAGAGGGGGGAGCAGAAGGTATATTAGAGAGAATTATCATAGAGAATTTCCCTAATATGGCAAAGGGAACAAGCATCAAAATCCAGGAGGTACAGAGAAACCCCCTCAAAATCAGTAGGAATAGGTCCACACCCCATCATCTAATAGTAAAATTTACAAGTCTTAGCGACAAAGAGAAAATCCCGAAAGCAGCCCGGGACAAGAAGTCTGTAATATACAATGGTAAAAATATTAGATTGGCAGCGGACTTATCCACAGAGACCTGGCAGGCCAGAAAGAACTGGCATGATATATTCAGAGCACTAAACGAGAAAAACATGCAGCTAAGAATACTATATCCAGCTAGGTTATCATTGAATATAGAAGGAGAGATAAAAAAGCTTCCAGGACAAACAAAAACTGAAAGAATTTGTAAACACCAAATCAGCTCTACAGGAAATATTGAAAGGGGTCCTCTAAGCAAAGAGAGGCCCTAAAAGTAGTAGATCAGAAAGGAACAGTAACAGGAATTTACAGTAACAGTCACCTTACAGGCAATACAATGACACTAAATTCATATCTCTCAATAGTTACCCTGAATGTAAATGGGCTAAGTGCCCCAATCAAAAGACACAGGGTTTCAGAATGGATAAAAAAACAAAACCCATCAATATGCTGCCTACAAGAAACTCATTTTAGACCCTAAGACACCTCCAGATTGAAAGTGAGGGGGTGGAAAACAATTTACCATGCTAATGGACATCAGAAGAAAGCTGGGGTGGCAATCTTTATATCAGATCAATTAGATTTTAAGCCAAAGACTATAATAAGAGATGAGGAAGGACACCATATCATACTCAAAGGGTCTGTCCAACAAGAAGATCTAACAATTTTAAATATCTATGCCCCTAACATGGGAGCAGCCAACTATATAAACCAATTAATAACAAAAATCAAAGAAACACATTGACAAGAATACAATAATAGTAGAGGACTTTAACACTCCCCTCACTGAAATGGACAGATCATCCAAGCAAAAGATCAACAAGGAAATAAAGGTCTTAAATGACACACTGGAGCAGATGGACATCACAGATATATTCAGAACATTCCATCCCAGAGCAACAGAATACACATTCTTCTCTAGTGCACATGGAGCATTCTCCAGAATAGATCACATCCTGAGTCATAAATCAGGTCTCAACCAGTATCAAAAGATTGGGATCATTCCCTGCATTTTTTCAGACCACAATGCTCTGAAGCTAGAACTCAATCACAAGAGGAAATTTGGGAAGAATCCAAATACATGGAGACTCAACAGCATCCTTCTAAAGAATGAATGGGTCAACCAGGAAATTAAAGAAGAATTGAAAAAAATCATGGAAATAAATGATAATGAAAACACAACGGTTCAAAATCTGTGGGACACAGCAAAGGCAGTCCTGAGAGGAAAATATATAGCGATACAAGCCTTCTCAAGAAACAAGAAAGGTCTCAAATACACAACCTAACCCTACACCTAAAGGAGCTCGAGAAAGAACAACAAAGAAAGCCTAAACCCAGCAGGAGAAGAGAAATCATAAAGATCAGATCAGAAATCAATGAAATAGAAACTAAAAAAATCAATAGAACAAATCAACAAAACTAGTAGCTGGTTCTTTGAAAGAATTAATAAGATTGATAAACCCTGGCCAGACTTATCAAAAAAAAAAAAAAGAAAGAGAGAAAGGACCCAAATAAATAAAATCATGAATGAAAGAGGAGAGATCACAACCAACACCAAAGAAATACAAACAATCATAAGAACATATTATGAGCAACTCTATGCCAACAAATTTGACAATCTGGAAGAAATGGATGCTTTCCTAGAGACATATAAACTGCCAAAACGGAACCAGGAAGAAATAGAAAACCTGAATAGGCCCATAACCAGTAAGGAGATTGAAACAGTCATCAAAAACCTCCAAACAAACAAAAGCCCAGGGCCAGATGGCTTTCTGGGGGAATTCTACCAAACATTTAAAGAAGAATTAATTCCTGTTCTCCTGAAACTGTTCCAAAAAATAGAAATGGAAGGAAAACTTCCAAACTCATTTTATGAGGCCAGCATCACCTTGATCCCCAAACCAGACAAGGATCCCATCACAAAAGAGAATTACAGACCAATATCCTTGATGAACACAGATGCGAAAATTCTCACCAAAATACTAGCCAATAGGATCCAACAGTACATTAAAAGGATTATTCACCACGACCAAGTGGGATTTATTCCAGGGCAGCAGGGTTGGTTCAACATCCGCAAATCAATCAATGTGATACAATACATTAACAAAAGAAAGAACAAGAACCATATGATACTCTCAATAGATGCTGCAAAAGCATTTGAAAAAGTACAGCATCCCTTCCTGATCAAAACTCTTCAAGGTGTAGGGATAGAGGGCACATACCTCAATATTATCAAAGTCATCTATGAAAAACCCACCGCAAATATCATTCTCAATGGAGAAAAACTGAGAGCGTTTCTGCTAAGGTCAGGAACACGGCAGGGATGTCCGCTATCACCACTGCTATTCAACATAGTACTAGAAGTCCTAGCCTCAGCAATCAGACAACAAAAAGAAATTAAAGGCATCCAAATCGGCAAAGAAGAAGTCAAACTATTGCTCTTTGCAGATGATATGATACTATATGTGGAAAACCCAAAAGGCTCCACTCCAAAACTGCTAGAACTTGTACAGGAATTCAGTAAAGTGTCAGGATATAAAATCAATGCACAGAAATCAGTTGCATTTCTTTACACCAACAACAAGACAGAAGAAAGAGAAATTAAGGAATCAATCCCTTTTACAATTGCACCCAAAACCATAAAATACCTAGGAATAAATCTAACCAATAGGCAAAGAATCTATACTCAGAAAACTATAAAATACTCATGAAAGAAATTGAGGAAGACACAAAGAAATGGAAAAATGTTCCATGCTCATGGATTGGAAGAACAAATATTGTGAAAATGTCTATGCTACCTAAAGCTATCTACACATTTAATGCAAGGCCTACCAAAATCCTATCCAATTTTTTCAAAGTAATGGAACAAATAATCCTAAAATTTATATGGAATCAGAAAAGACCTCGAATAGACAAAGAAATATTGAAAAAGAAAGCCAAAGCTGGTGGCATCACAATTCCAGACTTCAAACTCTATTACAAAGCTGTCATCATGAAGACAATATGATACTGGCACAAAAAGAGGCACATAGTTCATTGGAACAGAATAGAGAGCCCAGAAATGGACCCTCAACTCTATCAACTAATATCAACTATCAACTCTGTCAACTAATCTTTGACAAAGCAGGAAAGAATGTGCAGTGGAGAAAAGACAGCCTCTTCAACAAATGGTGTTGGGAAAATTGGACAGCCACATGCAGGAAAATGAAACTGGACCATTTCCTTACACCACACACGGAAATAGACTCAGAATGGATGAAGGACCTCAATGTGAGAAAGGAATCCATCAAAATCCTTCAGGAGAACACAGACAGCAACCTCTTCAACCTCAGCTGTTGCAACTTCTTCCTAGGAACAACGTCAAAGGCAAGGGAAGCAAGGGCAGAAATGAACTATTGGGACTTCATCAAGATCAAAAGCTTTTGCACAGCAAAGGAAACAGTTAACAAAACCAGAAGACAGCTGACAGAATGGGAGAAGATATTTGTAAACGACATTATCAGATAAAGGGCTAGTATCCAAAATCTATAAAGAACTTAGCAAACTCAACACCCAAAGAACAATCCAATCAAGAAATGGGCAGAGGACATGAACAGACATTTCTGCAAAGAAGACATCCAGATGGCCAACAGACACATGAAAAAGTGCTCCACATCACTGGACATCAGGGAAATACAAATCAAAACCACAATGAGATACCACCTCACACCAGTCAGAATGGCTAAAATTAACAAGTCAGGAAATGACAGATGCTGGCGGGGATGTGGAGAAAGGGGAACTCTCCTACACTGCTGGTGGGAATGCAAGCTGGTGCAACCACTCTGGAAAACAGCATGGAGGTTCCTCAAAAAATTGAAAATAGAGCTACCCTATGACCCAGCAATTGCACTACTGGGTATTTACCCTAAAGATACAAACGTAGTGATCCAAAGGGGCACGTGCACCCGAATGTTTATAGCAGCAATGTCCACAATAGCCAAGTTATGGAAAGAACCTAGATGTCCATCCACAAATGAATGGATAAAGAAGATGTGGTATATATACATATACAATGGAATACTATGCAGCCATCAGAAGAAATGAAATCTTGCCATTTACGACGATGTGGATGGAACTAGAGGGTATCATGCTTAGCGAAATAAGTCAGTTGGAGAAAGACAACTATCATATGATCTCCCTGATATGAGGAAGTGGAGATGCAACAGGTGGCGGTACTTAGCGGGGGTAGGAAAAGAATAAATGGAACAAGATGGGATTGGGAGGGAGACAAACCAAAAGAGACTCTTCATGTCATAAAACAAACTGAGAGGGGGGGGGGGGAGGGGTGTCGGGAGAGGGTGGTGGGGTTACATTATATGTTTATAAAAAAATAAAAAATTTAAAATAAAAAACCCCCCAAATAAACACTTATATGGTCTTTTTTAAAATAAAAATTTTATTTATTTATTGAGAGAAGGAGAGCATGTGCAGGGAGAGGGGAAGAGGGAGAGGGAAATCTGTCTCCCTGCTGAGCAGAGAGCCCTGGCTCGACCCCAGGACCCTGAGATCCTGACTTGAGCTAAAGGCAGACGCTTAACTGACTGAGCCACTCAGGTGTCCACTTATGTGCACTTTTGAAGCTCTTAACAGTAAACAAAAAGTATACTAATTTCCTAAAATATTGTTACAAACTCATTGTGCTTATAGAATACCTATGCTATCTTAGAAATAAACTCTCTATGATCTTTTTTTCACCTTTGGAAGGAATATTTTTTCTTCAATGTTGCTTCTCTAAAGAAGTTTGTTTCCCCTATTTAAATGGACATGCAAGGTAAAAAGGCTATTAATCTATCTCTCACTCAGTAGTGTCTTCCCTTTTCAGGCAAGTGGAAGTCAGCTCTGATATCCTTCTCTCTCTTCTTGTAGATTTCCACCAGTAGAGAATCTCTTAGTCTATCACAGGGAGCACAGTTTTTCCTCTTTTAAGAAATCAGAGTGGTGAGCAGTTAAAGTAGCATAGCATTAAGGGAACTCAGACTGCCACTTTCTGACACTGGGCAGTTCTTCGCCTCTCTTGCCTCAGTTTCCTCAATGTGATGAGGTTATTATAGTGCCTAACTCAGAGCTGCTGTGAGGATTCAATAAAATAACGCCCTGAAAGGCAGGATAACTTGGTGGCAGTGACAGCAGGTGCTGAGTACACTGGGTTTGAGTCCTGCCTCTCATTTACTAGCCTGTGGCCTCCGGCATGCTACTTAGCTTTTCTGTCATATCTGTTTTTCTCATCTGTAAGGTAGGAAGAGCAGTAATATCTCCTTCGTGGACTATAGTGAGAATTAAATGAGCGTGGTATTTGTGCCAGGCATGTGGGAGGTACTCAGTGTCAGGTGCTTGTATTAGTCATTTTTACTTGTATTTTCTGTCTTTGGTCTCTACCCAACCATGTGATTTCTTTATATTCATCTTTAATGATCTTAGTAAATTGCTACCTTTTGTGGCCTTTTTCCCTTTTCATTTTCTGTTCTTTTTCTGCTTTAGAAAATTCAGTGCACTGATACCCTTATCTTTCCTATACTTAGGAATGCATTATTTCACAGCACTCCAAATCAACATATTAAGCAATAACTGGGGAGTTTTTAAGTACCTCTTTTCATCAGTTGTTTTGCTTTCATACCCTTAATGTAACAAAATTTCTTCTCTTAGAGTCTGTACTCCTCAATAAATACTACTCTCTCCTTCAACTAACTTTCTGATTAAATTATGACCATTTCCTTAGAATTAAATCTACTTTTAGATTACAAACTAAACTCTTGTTTTTAGATTACAAAGTAAACTCCCCATAGCAACTTAATAAAGGATATTAGTTGTGGCCAATTGCTCCATTCTTTTGGTACTAGGAAACTGTCCCCAAGGTGTCAAAATAATGTATTTGATATTTGATGTTATCTAAACTGGTTTTTTAGGAGATCTGTGGGTATGTAGGTTACTATGTCACTTCTATAGCCAGAGTCAACCTTAAACTGACTTAAGTGAATGTTCAGCATCTGTCTAAGTATTGATTCAGTGTGTCTACAGAACTGTATTTTATTATAGTTGATGTCGGCTGTATAGTTTGCTAGAGCTGCCATTACAAAGTGCCATAGGCTGGAGGCTGCAAATCTGAGATCAAGGTGTTGACAGGGCTGGTGTCTTCTGAGGCCCCTCTTCTTTTTTTTTTTTTTTTAATAAATTAAAAAAATTTTTTTAAAAAGATATAATGTATTATTAGCCCCAGGGGTACAGGTCTGTGAATCGCCAGGTTTACACACTTCACAGCACTCATCATAGCACATACCCTCCCCCATGTCCATAACCCCACCACCCTCTCCCGACCCCCCTCTCCCCAGCAACCCTCAATTTGTCTTGTGAGATTAAGAGTCTCTTATAGTTTGTCTCCCTCCCGATTCCATCTTGTTTCATTTATTCTTTTCCTACCCCCGCTAAGTACCGCCACCTGTTGCATCTCCACTTCCTCATATCAGGGAGATCATAGATAGTTGTCTTTCTCCAACTGACTTATTTCGCTAAGCATGATACCCTCTAGTTCCATCCACATCGTCGCAAATGGCAAGATTTCATTTCTTTTGATGGCTGCATAGTATTCCATTGTATATGTATATATACCACATCTTCTTTATCCATTCATTTGTGGATGGACATCTAGGTTCTTTCCATAACTTGGCTATTGTGGACATTGCTGCTATAAACATTCGGGTGCACGTGCCCCTTTGGATCACTACGTTTGTATCTTTAGGGTAAATACCCAGTAGTGCAATTGCTGGGTCATAGGGTAGCTCTATTTTCAATTTTTTGAGGAACCTCCATGCTGTTTTCCAGAGTGGTTGCACCAGCTTGCATTCCCACCAGCAGTGTAGGAGAGTTCCCCTTTCTCCGCATCCCCGCCAGCATCTGTCATTTCCTGACTTGTTAATTTTAGCCATTCTGACTGGTGTGAGGTGGTATCTCATTGTGGTTTTGATTTGTATTTCCCTGATGCCCAGTGATGTGGAGCATTTTTTCACGTGTCTGTTCTGAGGCCCTTCTTGGTAGGTGGCCGTCTTCTCTCTCTGTCTGCAAGTGGTCTTTCCTCATTTCCTGTCTTAATTTCCTCTTCCTCTAAGGATACCAGTCATAATGGATGAGGGTACACCCTCATGACCTCATTTTAACTTAATCATCTCTTTAAAGACAATCTCCAAATACAGTTATATTCAGAGCTGCTGGGGGTGAGGACTTCAGCATATGAGTCTGGGGACGCAATTCCACCAGTCACACAGGCTATAATTGCTTTCACAACTTTAGCTGAGTTTCTCTATCTAGTTAGGTCTTCCACTGGTCTATTGTTGACAATAAGTGTCTCTTTTGTAGGAGTTTATCTGTGCTCCCCACGGTGGCAGCCTATAACAACCGTGCTCAAGCAGAACTCAAACTACAGAACTGGAACAGAGCTTTCCGGGATTGTGAAAAGGTCTTGGAGTTAGAACCTGGAAACTTAAAGGGTAAAAAACATTCACAGAGTGCTTTAAATTTACATCCAGATTTGTTAGACTATTTGTAGACACTCCCTACGATTATATTAAGCCTACTTCAAATACACTCTAATTTCTGTGAATCATCACTTTCACAAAGTTAGTTTTAACTTCAAGTTTAACTTGGAATTTAAATTCCTGCCCATTTGTGCTGAAGTAGTTAATAATCCTAGGAGATTAAATAAAATATATGTGGTTTTAGAGAAATATCTCAAGCTTACATTTGAAACATTGTTGGTTTTCCTGTTATCTTTCAGGTTTTTTTTATTGTGGTAAAATATACATAACACTTATCATCTTTATCATTTGTCACTACAATTCAGTGGTGTTAAATGCATTCATATAGTTGTGCAGTCTTCACTATCCTCCATTTCCAGAACTTTTTTTTATCCTGCATAACTGAAACGCTCTGCCTATTAAACAATAATTCCCCTCCTGCCAGTCTCTGACAACCCCCATTCTCCTTTTTGTTTCTATGATTTTACAGTTCTAGGTATCTCATCTAAGTGGAATCATACAGTATTTATCTTTTTGTTACTGGCTTGTTGAACTATCTTTTTATCAAAAAAATATCTAAGTATAATTTAATATAAAATTTCTGACATTAATATAATAAGCCCTTGCCTGAGGTCTAGAACCTTATGCCAGTAGTGTTTTGGGCATTTCCACCTACATGTCCATAGACATTGTATTTATTTATTTTTATTTATTTATTTGGGGGAGAGAGAGAGCAAGAGAGAGTGAACACAAGAGGGGTGAGGGGCAGAGGGAAAGGCAGATTCCCCGCTGAGCAAGGAGCCTGATGCGGGGCTCGATCCCAAGAACCTGAGATCATGACCTGAGTCGAAGGCAACCGCTTAACTGACTGAGTCACCCAGATGCCCCTAGTAGACATTTTAAATTAAATGTGCCCAAACCTAACTATATCTTTGTTTGGATTTCCTGTCCCAGTGGCTGCGCACCCTTGCTGTGGTCTGAGCCCGACTGTACAGGTCTAAGCCTGACTATACAAATCAGACTCCACTCTCTTTCTCTGTGATGGAGAAGGAATCACTCCACAAGGGAACGACGTAATTTATAATAGACTCTATTTCTTTAAATGGTACAGATTTGAGGAAGCATAAACACTTAATTTTTTTTTCTCATGGAATGTACCCTTGTGTGCCTGTGAACATGGGTGCGCAGAAGCCATGGGTGTGCTAAGGGGGGAGATCAGCCCAGTCATTGCCATGGATTGCCCTCCTTTTGCCAGCAAAGTCCTCTTGTGCCTGTATTTTGTCTCTGTCACAGAGTATGGGTGGGCTCCGAGTTTTAGGAGGTGGCAAAAAAGTTTGGCGATCTCCTGATGGGCCCCCACCAACACAGTGCCGCACTGTGCCAGGTTCTTGACACATACTAACTCTACTAATATCACAACAGCTGAGTAGAGGTGCGGATACTATTGTTAGTATACTTAGTTTACAAAAGTGGGAACTCAGGCGTAGAAAGATTAAGCAATTTGCCCACAATCACACAGCTAGCGAATGGCAGAAAGGACTCAGCACTGGGCAGTGGACCCCAGAGCCCACACTCAACCACAGTGCTCATCTGCCACCAGAATGACTTAATGTTTCCATTTTTCCTTGTCTGAGTGATTTCAAAAGCACCAGAATCTTCACTATTTAAAAAACAAACTGGATAGAGTGAAGTCTAGTAATGAGTAGGGCTGGAAAACATTAAGAAGTCTTATGTTGGCTGAAGTGAATAAATAATTTCCTTTTCAAAACTTTATGTTTAACTCAAAATATAATTGTTCTAAATGCAGTGTGGTATTTCAGTTCAGCCTGCAACAGAAAAAGGCATTAGAGGAAAAACTGATGAAACGCAGCTAAAGCCTGTAGTTTAGTTAATATACCAATGTTAATTTCTTAGTTTTGGCAAATATTCCATAGTTATGTAAGAAGTTAGCATGAGGGAAAGCTGGGAAAAGGCATATGAAAACTCTCTGTATTATCTTTGCAGCTTTCCATACATTTAAAATTATTTCAAAAATAAAAAGTTAAAAAATGGTAACTGTTATATCATGCCTACTTCTTTATGGATGTTCCCTTCTGAGTAGTAATAATAATAGCTAAACTTGTACTTAAAGTATAGTATAACAGTTTGGATTAAATTTATGACACAGTGATTTATCCTGTAGATTTTCATGGCTCATGCTATGTTGTAAGATAGCATCTTAAAATATATTGGATATAAAACATAAAAAAATTGGATATAAATTTCTCACTTTATAGAATTTCTAAGCCTCATTCTTTTCAAAATAATAACCTACATACAAAGTTCTCTGATAATACATGGATAATGATGGGACTATAAAGGCATTCCTTATTAGTATTAAATGATTTGAAATATACAGAAAATCTGATATAAATTACCAAAGTGCTCAATTTCTGAACTGTGCCTACTTCATCGTCAGAATTCTGTCAGTTCCCTGTGTGAAATACCTTCTTCTCATCATTTTACAGATTGCCCTAAAGGCTTCGCTAATGGCTCATAGTCTGAGCCATCTGCTGGTCAGCAATGTGCTAAATCTGAGTAAAGGATTTTCTCAATTTTCATAAAGGGCAAAATAATACTAGTGATGATTATTAAGAGGAAAATGTTACTGTTTCTTGAAAAGCTTCCCAATGCGGCAGTCAGCGTGGTGCCTGTGAGGGTGC
>ML103644.1:54571-68383 GCA_003697995.1 Taxidea taxus jeffersonii | reverse complement strand
GTATTACCTCTTAAAGGGTCCCAGATACAAAGAAAAAAGTATTTTGACCTTTTGCTCTAATTCCTGTTTGATGACCTAAGAAATAATAGACTCTAACATATTTTAGAAGTCACTAATATTTAGTAAATTGTACCACTGAATTCGTATCTACAAATGCCAGGAAATAGAAGAATAATTGTTGTTGCCCCTTGTCCTGTCACGGATTTATGGCTTCTTCAATGTAATAGTCATTATTAAAAAGGATTGTGAAGTAAATATCTATACTTCCATGTTTTCTGTT
The DNA here is from genome assembly GCA_003697995.1 of Taxidea taxus jeffersonii. Taxonomy (NCBI): domain Eukaryota; kingdom Metazoa; phylum Chordata; class Mammalia; order Carnivora; family Mustelidae; genus Taxidea; species Taxidea taxus. The sequence continues at coordinate 68,103 of ML103644.1, read as the reverse complement.
CATTTTGGATATGTGCCCCACACTCACAAAATATAAGTGGCTGGGCAGAGATGAGTTACTATTCTTTAAGTCTTGTTTCAGGTAAAAATACATTTTTTTCATAAGGGCAGTTCAGTAGTGGGAAGGTAACTTTGAATCAGGAGTCCCTGGAGCACACAACACAGGTCCAGTTCTCATCTAGGTGTTAGGCAATGGGAGAGTGGTTGGTACTGAGCTGTAGTTGGGAAATGCAAGAAATGTCATGTGAAGATTGAGAGGAGTAAGTTGATGAGATTACAAGTTTTCCATCATGTTGGGATTACAGAGGTACACGTAGAGATATGCACATTGTAGTGAAATGCGAACTAGTTCAGCACAACCTAGTGTTTAAAAGTGGCAGCTAGGGGTTGGCCCCATCTTGATTTGAATTTTGATTCCACAGTTTAGTTTGTTTGAATCCCAGCAAATTTCCTAAGCTTTGCAGCCTTAGTTTACTGACTTGGTAAATGGAGATAATAATAGTATCTAAGGAGTAAACGAGATAATGCTCGTAAAATGGCACAGTAAATAATAGCTATTACTATTACTATTTTCATTATTAATATTAGCCAGGTACTTGGGCTTCAAATATGACACATTACATTTCCTTAATAGGAGATCAGCATAGATAGAGGAAGTAATTATCCTTCTTCTGTCATTTCTCCTACACTTTATACTTCCATTTCATTCTAAACAAGAAACCACTGTTTGCTCTTCTAGTTCAGTGTAATGTAATACATATTAAGGATCCCATGATAAGTAAGGTTTAGAGCAATCAGTAAAATTTTACCTGGTGGTGAAACTACAGCCCAGTTTCAGTGGACATCATTTGTCTAATAATCAACTTTCAAAACCATTTGTAACTTAAGCTTGAATTCTACCAGATGTTCTATGTAATGATATATATTTTTTTCAAAATTAGGTATGGCCCACGTACTTGGGACGTACCAGTTTCCCTCTGCCTTCCCTAATCACAACAAGCCTTGGGATATGAAATCATAGTATGATCAGGGTTGCCCAAATACTCTGAAATCTGTTATTCAGCATTTACCATGGGGGAAAAAATAGGGCTGTTGACGTTCAAAAAATGCAAACTCCTTTTCTCAAGCTAAGCAAAATGAAAAGGGGAGAGAACAATTTAGTGGTTGAAGGAGAGAAGAGCAGAATGTGGCTCACGGAACTTAGGAAATGGAGTGTAAGAAATGCTGAAGTACAAAGATAGACTTTGAGAGTTACACTTTGACGACATTCTGCACAGATTGCCTTGCAAATCACAATTTGACTCAAAACGGGTTTTGTACTTGCTCCAAGTCCTTTTTCTTTTGCATTGCTTTTGGTGCATCTGCCTTATGTAACGGTCCTGAATTTTAGGGGATTTTTGCCTGTATTAATTCATCCTCAGTCTATCTTCAGCACAGCAGACAGCCAATCCTGTTAAAACATCAGTGATATTATGCCACTGGTGTGCTTGCATGCTTCGAAGGCTCTCCATCTCCTTCACTGTAAAAGCCCAGTGTCTGGTAATATCCTTGTAGTCTGTTCTCTCTGCACCTTATCACCACTTCTCAGCCTGTTTCACTTGACTTCAGCTGCACTTTTCTCCACTGTTCTGTGAGCCCGCCAGGCACGCTCTTGATGTTTACCTTAGCTCTTCCCTTTTCTTTCTTGGAATCCTCTTATCCAAAAGACTTGCTTTTGCTCATTTACACCTTTCTCTCCTCAGTGAGGAATACTCTGAATACCCTGTATAAAAACAGCCTCTTCCCTTGACATTTCCTAATCCTGATCTGCTTTATTATTATTATTTTAAATATGTCACTTGTCACCATTGAGCATATTATATATTTTATGTTTATTTTTTCTGTCCCCCTCTGAAATCTAAGTGCCAAGATGGCTGGGATTTTTATCTCTTTTATTCCCCACTGCATCTTTACCACCTAGGATACCTCATATTAGGCACTTAATAAATATTTGCAGATTTAATTGGTGAAATAACCACTTGCTCAGCCAAGAGTTTCAGGGAAATGTGTTTTTCTTCCGAATTGCCTATTGAACAAAGAGTGGAATATGGGAGTGATTCTGTAGGCTTGTGATGGATAGAAGTAGTTGTCTTTCCCCAGTGGTTCATTGTTAATAGGTCAGTATTTCTCTTCAATCTGAAATATTTTTATGTGAATGGTAGAGATTAAATGACCTTTCAACTTTGTAGCTGCTCATTGCTGCTGAGAAAGTAAATGAAATTTCACTTAATGATTCTGCATTTCCTGTTAAGAGTTTATTTTTTTCTCTCCCTTGTTACCCTTTTATTTTGCACAGCAAGTTTATACTAATCACTCTTGGGACAAGTGGCTAGTTAGAGAATGCTCTTAGAATGCATTGCAAATAGAATTCTTCTCCTTTTCTACCCTTAAGATTTACTTCTCTATTTTGAAGAGAGGGTCTGAAAATTGAGGAGATCTCCAAGGAACCAGTTGGAAGGTAGACAAGAATAATACTCCCAAATCTCAGAACCCAGTCACTGTCAGGCCCACATTGGGAGGAGGGAGGATGGAAGGTATCATCGAGGTACCTTGTCCACGGTTGGAAGATTGTCGGGAAGCTCCTGATGAATGAGATGCTAGACTTCATCTCCTGCATTTCATTCTCCCGCCATGCTGCAGAACCCAGCCACATCTGTGCTTGATGGGAAGCAGATGTTTAACTTTGCAGTGAGAAGGCATTCAAAACTATGGAATTGAGGACCCAGACACCCTTTCTCTTTTGTTCCCTCTCAAAAAACAAATCGAGGAGGGAAAATTACACCACGTAATGATCCTGCAAGAGGACTTAACTACAACAGGTTGAAACCAATTCCATGTTCTAAGGATTTGTGTAATTCAAAAAGAAAAAAAAAAACATTTTTTTTCTTTAAAATGAAACTCAGCCAATTGGATAGTTTTGAGCGTTTTTTTATATCAAGTTCTTTTACTGCTGTTTCCATAATATTTCTTTGTCTCTGTCTCCTCATGTAGATTCTTATCGTCACTCAGATTCCCTTTTCTGTGTTTTTGCTCTAACTTTCTAACTTGCTTTCTCATCTTGTCTTTCCCATTACAAATCATCCTATGCTCTGCTGCTAAATTAATTCCATAAATCTTAGGTCTGATCATGTTAGTGTATTCTTCAAAAGCTTTCAGTGGTTCCCTGTTGTCTACTGGATAAAGCCCGTATCTCTCATTCTTGAATTTATATCCTTTGTCATTTAGACCAAGGTGTATTAGTTTAGCCAATCTCTTGCTATATTCTTAATATTCCAAGTGAATATGAATATATTTCTGCCACTATGAGTTTCTGTTTATTTATTTATTTATTTGTTTGTTTGTTGTTGTTTGTAAATTCCCTCGGGTTTCTTTCCTGTCTGTTTTTGGTCATGATTATCACTCATGATAGACCCTTTGTATTAGTTTGCTAAGACTGCAGTAACAAAATACTACAGGTGGTGGCTTCAACAACAGAAGTTTATTCTCTCAGTTCTGGAGGCTGAAAGATCTATATGCTATCAGATTTGGTTTCTGGTGAGACCTTTCTCCTTGGCTTGAAGATGGCTGCCTTCTCTCAGTGTCCTCACATGGTCTGTCCTCTGTGCACCATTCATCCTATTGGATTAGGGCCCTACCCTAAAGGCATCATTTTAACTCATTTAGCTCCTTAAAGATCTTAAATGTAAACATGGTTGTATTCTGAAGTACTGGGGTTTGAGACCGAAACATATGAATTTTGGGGGACAAATTCAAGCTGTAACAACCTTCCTAATGCATTCATAAGCAAATCCTAACTGTAAAGAAAAAATGAAATTACTTCCGTCTCATGTCTCATCTGTTCTTTTAGCTATTAATACCTTTGTTTCCCCTTTTTTTAATCTCATTAGTACATGTTGTTTCTTCCATGTATTACAGCATTTTCTGTGTAACTTCTTTTGTCAGTTTTTTCCAGTTTTATTGAAGTATGATTGACAAATAAAAATGTATATATTTAAGGTGTACAGTGTGCTGTTTATAAATTTATAAATATATATACTTAGAAATGATTACCATAATCGATCTAATTTGCATATCCATCATCTCACATGGTTACCTTTTCTGTGGGTGTGGTGGAAATTCTTGAGATCGGCACATGACAAGAATGGACTAAGCTTGCTGATTTTCACCACAAATGAAACCGTTAGCACATGACTTTGTAGATGGCAAATTCAGTAAATAGGATTTTTATGAATATTGATTTTGTTCACAAACATTTGTTGAACTCCCTACCCTGTTACTTTGGTACACCAAATAAGTGCATCCATATCACCTTACAATCCAGTACATTCACAGAATGAATGAATGGCCCCTGACTCTAAGGAATTTGTGATTCTTCAGGAAAGACTATATACAGGCATTAAGAGGTAATGACCTCTATCAAAGGAAGGCATTTAGTCAAGAGAGAATGTGTGTTGGTGAGCCAGAGAATTGCAAAATATATTTTTCTTTCATGTTAGTTCTCATTCGTTGTTAGCTTCCAGTTGTTAGCTTCCAGTCAGGAAGGGATGAGGGTGGGCTTGTGTATTTGTCTCTTGTTGAATTTCGCTAAAATACATGTAAGAGTTGGGATTTACTGTTATCTTTGGTAAGCAAAATTTGATTAAAGCAATCACTAACAACTCATTAAACCAAGGTAAGTATGCCACTGTTCATTTGAGAGGAATAATAGTAATAAACGAAGAGGGAAAACAAAAAGAGGGAGGAGGAGGAGAAGAGCAGAAGAAGAGGAGGTGGGAGAGGAAGCAGAGGAAGAGGAGGAAGAGAAAGAAGAGGAAAAAAAAAAACCAGGAAAAAATGGAAGCTGTCAGCTACCAAGTGCCAAATGTGTGGCAAGCATTTTATAAGGAATTTTCTAAATAATACCGTAATTTAACTTTTAGCATAACATCACATGCGTTAAAGATTGTTTCCCATTTTACAGATGTTGAAACTGAGATGCTCTAAGATAATAAAATCAGTTGCTTAAGTTTACACAAATAAGTAACTGAACTAGGCTTAGAACCTACAGTGCCCGAATACAGATTCCATCTTCTCTTTTCATACTGCCCACAAAATAAAATTTATTAGCAATCCCGGATTAAATAAGTGAAACTTCTTCAAGCCTGAAATATGACAATGTGCACTGTGAATCTCCAATAGGAAGTTATAGTAAATACTGCTTCCTGGAAATATGTGACTGCTAGTGTTTTGTCTCTAGGAACATATTTTAGGAATCCTGTTATTAAGAATTGCTATTCTTGGGCATCAATACTATTTTGGAATTAAAATGTATTATTTGTATCTGGTTTTTATGGTCTCCTTTCCTTTAAAACTGTTTGTGGCATGTAACTTGTCAAGTGACTTTAAATTTCAACATAAAACTATGTACTTGCTGAAGTCTTTTTAATTTTTTTTCCCTTTGGAAAATTGCTGAGGTATCAAAACACCAGGTATTTCTTTTAACAAAGTATTCTTGGTGCTATGATTGGCCTAAAGATACCTAAGGTGCCAAAACAACAACAACAAAAACAACAACAACAACAAAAACGCCAAACAAAGGTGAATTGATAAGAATTTTTACAGAAATTAAGTTTAGTATAAGCTCTTATACAATAAGTATTCTTGTTTTATAAGCACTTTTTTAATCAGATTTGTAAAATAGAGGACTTCTAATGGTCTCTACCATCTAAAACAATGTTAGAGAGTATATTCAAATTTTTCTAGATTTGATAGTTCAATCAAATCTAGCAAGTTATGGAATATCTGCTGTATAGAGAACATTGTAAAGTCCAAGGGATATTCGAATAATATAGGATCACTGTTCTATGAATCTCACAGCCTGATAATGTGTATAAAATTTCCTGTAAGTGATATCAGAGGGGAGTAGGTTAAATATAACAAGAAAGACCTGGAAAGAACCTCTCATCTCCTTGGTAACTAATTCTTCAACAGCCTAACTCCCCCTGATGATGGAGGTAGTTTACCAAACTGCCTAGGAAAGCCAAGGGTGTGTTTCTTTACAAGAAATTCTCAGAGGATAATAAAGTCTTGAACCAACATCTCCAAACGAATGAGATTTTCAAGGCATAGTAAGATTGGCGAAGGGAATGGGCTGCCATGGTACTGGTGTTTATATTGCATGGCAAATAGCTGTCTCAGTTCTACATGACTTAGAATCCTAAACTGTTAGGGGGAAAAAGACATTTTCAACATTCTTTTTCCAAATCCCACACATTAAAAAAAAAAAGAAAGAAACAACAAAAAAACCCCACAAATCCAAGACACATACACCCTGCTGGGAATCCATCCCCCATGTGTGGGCGCTGACTACTCTGTCTGGAATTTGCTTGTGTGTAGGAAGCATGAAGTATATTAGTTTTTGGAAATTTAATACTAGACATGGACAGGTAAGGAAACACCAGTCAAGTTAACTTTATAAAGAAGTTACTTTGTGAGTGTTTGGGAAAGCTAAGGGGATTTTTGAAAATGAATTTCAAGTACTTAAAATGAGAGTAAAGCTTGTCCTGTTTGATTTCTCTTATCTTCATGTCTCAAGAAACCCATAAGCATGTCTATAAATTTTAGAATGGAATAAGCAAAGGATTTTAACATTCCCTGTGAATGTCAGAAAAGAAGAATCGTGTGGGCTATGTGTGTGTTGTGTGTGTGCGTGCACGTGCACGTTTGTGTGTGTGTGTGTGTTTAACTTTATTGTTACAGTAGCCCATGTAGATCAGAATATCTGCATTCTAATTCCAGATTTGCTGTGCACTCTTGGAGAAGTTACTGATACTGCATGTACCCATATTTCTTTATTTGTAAAGTAGGAGCAAAAATACTTATCATAATCTGAGCTATAGAGAATAGAACACAGAAGTCAAAATGACAGACTTGGGCCAACACTATAGGAATTTATATATGAATTTTATGAATTAATTAAAAGTACATTCATGGACAAGAAGTGGAAAGAACCACAGGAAGGAAAAACATGAATATTTAGAGTGGTAATATTTGGATTATTTTTACTTCTCTTTATTATAGATTTTTATTCTGTTTGAGAGATTTAAGTAATACTGGGGAATTCTACTTCCAGCAAGGCTGCATAGCTCCTGCCAGACCAATACTCTCATAGGTAAAAATAATGAATTCTGGAAAAATACAAAATGCAAATATATGAAGGCACTAAAGAGTAAGCAAAGGCAGGCAGATAGTGAAAGGAAGTTGATGTTGGAAAGATGTTAACAGCTTGGTGGAGTTTCCCATTGTTTAGAGCTTTTACCTGAGGGCAGGCCCCAATCTGTTTGCATTATGTAAAAGAGCTGAAACTCAGAAAGTCAGAGGAGTCTTTGGCTTCCAAGTATCTGGAAAGTAGGAGAGGAGACCCCAGAAAGGGGAAGTTTAAAATTCTCTGTTTAAATTCCTCCCAAATCTCTGGTTGACTCTTGAGCTATACATGCTCAAGGAAGACCCCAAGTAGCCTAAGGTTAAAATGTATTTCAGAGTTTGAAGTTTGAATTCGGTGAAGTATTACCTGCTTTATTATTACTATTATATTGAGTGTTTGTTACATTCCATACCCCATGCTGAGTTCTTGACTTACCCAGTTATCCATTATTTAATTTAACCTGTTTTGGTACTATTGTTGTTTTGAGAATGCAGGTTAAAAAAACAAAAAACAAAACAAAACAAAACCAAAAAACAAAAAACCCTGAGGCTTAGTAAATTTAGGTATTTTGCCCATGGTTCCATAGTCAGGAGGAAGTTGATTCTTTTAAGTCTCACACTCTGAGGCAACAGCTTTGTTAGAACACAAACCAGAAGCCTAATGAGTGGGGTTAGATAGTTCTCTTGTTTATAGACCGTGCTTATAGATTGTGTCTGCAAAGGTGAGGGGGTAGTTGCTGGAGAGGGAATGATAAAGTATCGAATGGGTCTAGTTTCCAAAAAAACTCCTCTTCTAACTTAGGCTTTTGGCACAAATTTCTCTAATTGTCAGAGGCAGATTGTATCACTTCATCATTAGAGGCAAGAGTGAAAAAAAATATTCCTGAAAGAAAAAACTGTATGACTTTAAACAGTGTAAAGATAGACATTAAAGTTACTGTTTTTCCTTGGATGGGATTACATTGATAACAGTTATTTTTTGAGAACTTACTCTGCCATACACACTGGTAGGTGATATGTGATATATTTTACTTACTGTATCCTATGGGATATGCATTATTTTCCTAGTTTATGAAAATTAAAAAAAAAACCAAAACAGTCTTAATGAGTTAAATAGCATGCCCAGTATCATGGTTTGTAAATGGCAGAACTGAATTAAAAATTGAGCCTGACTAACTCCAGATCTTGATTTCTCAAACTCTACCAGCTCTACCAGAGAGCACTGGTGTCTAAATTTGAAGGAGGCAGACAAGATGAAGGAGGAGGGAAGCTAGGACACAACGAAGAGACTGGTGGCACTGGAGACAGACTTTCCTGTTTGATAATATTTACTAAGGCTATATTGTGAGTGACATAGGTTCACCCATGAAGGGCCCTGAAGAGAAAAAGGTGTAGAAAGACCTTAAAGTGGTATGATTAATGTCTGACTAGTGGGAGCTTTCTCATGACTTCCACATTCAATCAATCATGACGTACTTCCAATTCTTTCTTTTTGAGTTTCCCACATATGTCTCTTCATAGTCACTTCTTTTGCTATGATCCAGGTTACTAGTATCACTTACTTTCCAATTCTTGCCTCTCTCCAGATTATTCTCTTCATTAGCAAAGGGTTCTCTTTCTAAAGCAAAAATCCAATCAGAATACTCTCTGCTTTAACATTTCATGACTTCCCAAATTCCTCACGCTGAAGTCTGAACTTGTTTCCACAGTTTATTGAATCAATTCATCTTTTAATGTTGGACTTTTATTCTAAATCTTTATTATAACAAACAAACCCTTGATGAACATTTCTATGTATCTTTATATAAATCCAAAACTATTTTATCACAGGGCCAAAAGTCATGCTCATTATTTGAGCCTGTGCTTGATTTTGAGGATTCAGTCGTCATCCTGGATATTGGCCAGGCATCTTGAGCTGATCTATTTTGGTCACAGTCATAGAGTTTTCGTCCCAACACACACATTATGACATACCAGTCAACAGGGATGAAATACAAAGGAGGCAAGAACAATAAATCATTAGTTAATGGTGTAGAGACCTATTCATTCTTACCTCTACTATTATATTGAAATGGGAAAGATACAGAGAAGGAAGTAGCAAACACAATGAAGGTTTACCAACCATGCTTTGCCCTCAAGGAAGGCATCCAGGGAGACCTCCAGGAACACTGTGAGGAAAGTATTTTGAAGTAGAAGGGGCAGTGGAAGCTAAGAGGAGCTATGGAATGTGGAAGTGGAGTGGGGTGGAGAAGAAAGAAGGGGCATGTCAGATGCATTTCAGTGATGCTAAGCATCTACTCAGGCTAAAAATGGTGCATTGGAAGACAACCCCTAAGAAGACAGATTCATAATCGAAAGCAGAGAGAAAGATATCACCTCCATTTTCTGAAAATGATCTTTAAGATAATCATCCCTATCACTTCAGTTTCTTTTTATCAAGCATCATCTTTCTCAAAAGGGGAAGAAGTTAATAGACACAAAATATATCAGAAATCCATGCATGGAATTTGAGGAAAACAATCAAGATGATTTGAAATAATCAGTAGAACTAGGCATTTAATAGGAAAAAAATAAGTGGTTTTGAGAAACCAATCAGAAGTTAGATGTGCTAGCTGTTAGTGATATTGAGAATAAGAAAGGAAGGAATCTAGAGACACAGCCTACAGGAAAGAAAAAGTGGAAAGAAAGCAGGAAATCTGCCAGCATTTAAAGAGACATGCATATATATTAGCAGAAAAGATTGAAGATGTATTTTTTTTTAAGATTTTATCTATTTATTTGACAGACAGAGATCACAAGTAGACAGAGAGGCAGGCAGAGAGAGAGGAGGAAGCAGGCTCCCCGCTGAGCAGAGGGGCGGATGCTGGCTGGATCCTAGGACCCTGGGATCATGACCTGAAGGCAGAGGCTTTAACCGGCTGAGCCACCCAGGCGCCCCTTGAAGATGTATTCTTAACTCCACTTCATCTTTTTGGACATCTTGTCTTTCTCTTCCCACTCCTATAACATAGTGTTAAACTTGTAAACTCATGTTTTGAAATTAGAGACAGAATATATATTCTTCTCAGTAATATAGAGGAGAGACGAAGATAAGTTTACCTAAGCTGATGTTATTGGGGAAGATTTGAAGATTGAGAAGCAAAACCAACTGAGCCCATCTATTCAAGAACATCTCTCTGCCTCAAGGCTTTAAGGGTTCATCTTCCCTCTTGAACAGATGAGCTCACTGCTAAACTCAATAAGGGACTTGCAGATCTTTAAATAAGCTGTTGGCTGAGAAGTATATTCAAGTTTATGAAAAGGGGCATATTGGTTTGCAGAAGGGGAAGGATAAACACCTGAGCAATATTGAACACCGAATATGAAACCTTTATGAGCATACAAAGTTGAGCAGCAGTAGGCGGCAGAATGACGCATGAGACCCGAACAGCAACGAAAGGAAGATGGCGTGCTGCTTACTTACTTTAAGAGAAATGGGGAAATAGTTGCAAGAAGGAAAGTGGCCAGATCACCCAGGGAGCGTGGACCAAGACCAGACCAAGTCTCCTCTAGGAGACAAGGAAGCTTGTGTGCAGGAGTCAAGGAACTGTGTGGGCAGGACTCAGGAATATGTACTTTTTCCATGTTTCCAAAGAGTTTAGAGAGAATATTAGGGAATAAGCTCCAGTGGCCTGAAATCATAGACTTGGTCTGTTTTCCTTTGTAGAAGGGGTCCAGACCCATCCTGGGACTCAGAGAACTCTTTCTGGACAGTCTCTTCCCTCTTACCACTATCCATCATCCCCCCATCCAGCAGTTTGTAAGTTCTACCCACATTCCTCCTTTAAAATATTTTAAATTCACTCATTAGTACTACTAGTCTAGTTCAGGCTTTTATTTATCGCTGCTGTTGATGGCAATACTCATGCCGAGGACTGCAGTCAGACTACTCTTTCAGACAAGAGAAATCATAGTACATCTTATTGGCCCCCTGCTTGAATTTCTCCAACCCTTTTCCATTGTTTTCAGGATCGTGTTTCACATTATGACATATAAGGTCTGTTATGATGTAGCCCATACATAGTTCCATTTCCAGTGAGCACCACACCTTGCCAAATCCACACACGTATACATGTGTTTCCATGCACGTATACCCACACATGCACACATAGCCCCCTGTTGGACTGCTGAGCTACTTGCTGTTCTTTAAATAGGCTGTGATTCATCTTGTTATAGCACATGCTGCTTTGGCCAGGAAAGCTGTTAGCACTCTTTTCCACTCCTTGAAATCCAAGCTTCAATGTAACCTCTTCCTAGAAGGTTCCTCACAGTGTAGTATCTGGTGATTATCTCTGTCTCAAGGCTGGTCATAATCTATTAAAGATTGGATGTTACCTCATCCATCCTCCACCATGTGGCTTAAGTATGTGGAGAGCAGAGAGATCTCTCTCTGTACATCTTCAGTACCTGTTATATAAATGGGCAAATCAAACACATCTCAAAGAAAAATGTTTTTCTTACAATTTTGTACAGTTTTATGTATAATCCTGAGTTGGATCTTATAGTGGAGTAGAGGAAAAAAAAATCTATAAGGAACATTTTTGGGATCATTGATAACAGTTTTTTAAAAATTTTATTTATTTGAGGGAGAGAGAAAGAGCATGAGTGTGAGAGCATGGGGAGCAGGAGGAGGAGCAGAGGGAGAAGCAGACTCTCTGCTGAGCAGGGAGCCTGATGTGACCTGGGGCTTGGTCCCAGAACCCTGGGATCATGACCTGAGCCGAAGGCAGACATGTAACTGTTGGAGCCACACAGGTCCCCTGAAATAACATTTTAATATAGACTGTGGATTAGATATTAGCATTGTATCAATGCTTAAATGCATTTTGATAATTTTGTAGCTATGTAAGAGAATGTCCTTGTGCCCAAGAAATACACAAAGATGAGCTATATAATAAATTGGTGTGATGACTCCAACTTCTTCTCAGAGGTTCAGACATACATGGGTGCCTAGGTGGCTCAGTGGGTTAAGCCTCTGCTTTCGGCTCAGGTCCTGATCTCAGGGTCCTGGGATCGAGCCCCGCATTGGGCTCTCTGCTCAGCAGGGAGCCTGCTTCCCTCTCTCTCTCTGCCGGCCCCTCTGCCTACTTGTGATCTCTCTCTCTGTCACATAAATAAATAAAATCTTAAAAAAGCATACACAGACATACAGAGAGAAATTGCTGCTTTTGCTATTGGATTTTAGTTATATCGAGGTTCATTTAGTTGCCTGGAATGTTTTCATTTCTATTTAGTCTCTTTATCTACAGTTTAATGGCCCTGAGGACATGAGCCCTTTTCAGTGTTCCTACAGTGCTCTGATGAACAGGACATAAGATCTGCTGTTGAGAAACCACTCATATGCCACAAATAATGTTCATTTGAGTGGGTGAGCTACAGTTTAGTATACTGGAAAAAAGAAGAGAGAGAGATCCAGGAGACCTGGGTCCTCACCTTGGCTGTTCGTTAAGCAGCTATATGACCAGCGACAAGTCATTCAATTCCTCTCCTTGGTGTCATAGTTTATGAAAAGAAGGTTGAGCTATATGACTTCTAAGATTCCTGTTAGTCCTAAAGCTATATGTCTAAGTATACAGTGCTTAGAAAGAAAGATAGCAGCCCAAGACTTGTTCATAATACAGTATGAAAATAAAAGGAAACAAAAACATGAATAATTAGCCAAAGCAGACAGGTTGCAAATAATATTCTATTGTTGCCTACAATGGAAGGACTGTCCTTTCAAAGAGGAAGCACTACAACTGGTCCATGAAAGTCCTAAGTTATCGTGGATGAAAGAAAGAAAAACAATGATGGAAAAGGAATGCAGTGACTATCAGAAAGAAATTTGACAAGCTGTCATATATTCGTAATAAGGAGCACTATACAGTTATAATGAATAACTCAGGGCTACATATAACATATTGATGAGGCTTAAAAGAATATTTTGCAAAGGAGCACCTGGGTGGCTTAAAAAAGTCGATTAAGCGTTGGATTCTTGATTTTGGCTCAGCTCATGATCTCAGTGTCATAATCTCAGGGTTGTGAGATTGAGTCCCACATTGGGCTCCAAGCTGTTTGTGGAGCCTGCTTACAATACTCTCCTTTGGGACGCCTGGGTGGCTCAGTTGGTTAAGCAGCTGCCTTCGGCTCGGGTGATGATCCCAGCGTCCTGGGCTGGAGTCCCACATCCAGCTCCTTGCTCAGCGGGGAGCCTGCTTCTCCCTCTGCCTCTACCTGCCACTCTGTTTGCCTGTGCTCTCTCTCTCTCTCTCTGACAAATAAATAAATAAAATT